>VDFB02075321.1:52482908-52566056 GCA_007258455.2 Sequoia sempervirens | reverse complement strand
AGATCTTGATCCCAAACTCTAGCTAGAAAAGAAGTTGTGTTAACAAATGGATGGCGCCTTCAATGTTTGCTACCATGGGAGGTTGATCGAATGACTAGGAAGCAGATAGATCCTGCTAATTTTCTTCTATTTTTTCTACAATAGGCTCCACTATGGCCACTAATTTGTTGGAGAGAAAAGGAGAGGGCAAGACCATCTGAGTCAAATGAGAAAATTGCATCTACATATGATTCATAGTCAGAATCAATGTGACCAATCAATTGTTAGCTTGGAGGATCACTGCATGATAATGGATGAATTCCTTTTCCTTTTTGGTAGCCAACCTACGATCATCTATTCCTGCCTTTCCCATGTTTGCATTTGTCACTATGTACAATTTTCCTAGCAATTGCTCAGCCTCGGACACCTTTTTAGTAATAAATTGTGGGGCTTGATCAATTGTACCATTCACTTTCTCACTTAATTTCACCACATCCACCATGAATTGTAGTGTTGGATGAAAGGATAAACAAAAAGACTTAACTTTCTCCTAGTAGGAAACATAGACTTAACTTTCTCCTAGTAGGAGACATATAACTATTGCACCACCAAGAGAAGATCTGGTTGAGGAATAGAGGACTGGGAAGGAATTTTTAAAAGATTTATATCAACCTCCTTTGACCTAATTTATTCCATCACCTCCTCAATATTCTTGTCCAATGCAATGATTTGTTCTTTTCGAGTTGTCAACTATGCATCTTTTCTTTTGAACAGCGTCTCAGCTTGATTTTGGGTTCCACATTATTTTTCCAGAGAGAAATTTATCTCTCGAATCTCTCCTTTTCAAATGCAGCCCATTGGTCTTGAAACTCTTTATCCTTCTATTGCATTTATTTCTCCAATTAAGATTGTTGATCTTGAAGTTCCTTGTTTTTCTCCTACAGATTAGCACCCAAGTTTGGATCCTGGGATTGGAACTTTGTAAGTTCCTCCTAGAGATTGTCCTTTTCTATTTGCGCTTGTTGAGAAAAGTGTGCAATTTCAGCAACTTTAGCATTTTCTCTCTTCAAGAGGATCTCCACTCTTTCTTTGAAATTCTTGAGCTCCTCTTCCCTCTTGGTCAATTGACGACTATGCTTAAAAAGTTTGTATTCACAACCCACTGTGTTTCTTACATTAGTTCAACCTTGTCCTATGGTCGGGCTTGGTGTAGATTGATCCCTACAACATGGATTATGTAATCTTTGGGTTGCATCTACCCTTGAGGTTTCATGTTGTTGGGATTCATGGATGCAAAAATTAATGACCCTTGACCCTCATTAAAGAGGGTCTACATGAATGGCTCAGCGGGTCTTGCAACATCCTTTTCTTTTCTTTTCTAGGCTCTCCTAGCCCGCACCATCTTAGACATCCTATTTGTCCCAAAGAATTATGATGGTGACTCAATCTATTCGCCAAAAAAGGGTGAAATAGGAGGAAGAGAAAAAGGGAAAGAAATCATCATAGATTCAGATGATGTTTTCTTTGGATGAGTGATCATTAATGGAGAGAAAGGGGGAATTCTATGCAAGGCTCTGGTGAAAGGGAAAGCAATGGAAGAACTCACAAGGGGTGGTGGCATGGACTGCAGGGATGCAAAGGTCATTATTTGTTGGGTAGGTTGGGTTGAAGTTGACATTATAAAAGAAAAAGGGTTTACAATAGATGGTTTAGATGGGGCCCTAAAAAAAAGATGGAAAAACCCATGGGGAAGAAAAAACTACCTGTCTGGTGGGGGAAGGAAGACTGAGAGGAACCTTCTACAGGTGTGGAAGTAGACAATAATAGGGCGACACTTGAGGTAGTCAGAGATGTAGACACAACTGGGTTAACTAAAGACTGAGATGTGAGAAGAGGAGGAGAGAAAAGTGCATGTATCATTGAACACTCTGACCCTTGGCTCATTGTCGCAAGTACTTTCGAGCTTTCTCCTGGTGTGACATTGGCATGTAGCCTCTTCTCTAGTGGAGAATTGTCCATGTCCATAACTTCTTGAGATTTTTGAGACACTCTAGGTCTCTTAAGGATGTATGTATGTGGTTGCAAGACTACCGCATGTGATACGGTTACTTGTGCACTCAACAAATTTTCATCGAGCCCTTCCACTGATTTTTCACCTCCCTGTATTTGAGCCTTCTTTGCCTCTCTAGCTCTTATTATTGAATATGCTTTCTCTAATTCTATTTCTTCATCTCCCTCAACGCTAGTGTCTTTGTGCTCTTTGTTCCAGATATCATCAAACTTGTCATCCATATCTAGATCCTGGTACTATTTCATTATAGAGGGTGGTTTCAATTTTGCAACTGTTATTGGCTTTAGCCAAAGGGTAATAAAAAGATAGCCATGCTGACCTTCCCATCTCTAATGGAATATAGGCTAAGTCAATGGATTTCGTCGAGCCTCCCAGTAGGCTTGAGGGCTATGAGTCACCTTGATGTTGAGATTCACTAAGTCATATTCAGGATTGTATTCCCATTTGTCACATATCAACACCACCCCCAAATAAGTAAGCTTCATAGATAGCGGACCTTTTCTCTAGTTCTCCATTATTACCATACCAAAGCTTAAGGGGCATCAGAAAAAACTTTTCTAATGCTTTCCCTAACAAAACCTATGGTCTATAATGGCTAGTTTCCTAAATCTTTAAGGGCCAAGACCCTACTTGTTACAAAGACTACGATTCAGAATGGTTCCTTAGTAAAACCACACATCCTGAAAAATGAAATGTCCAGTATGAGGAACCAGTCATAGGGAGGGACAAAAAATTTCATCCATCTCACTTACTCAGCGGAGAACCAGAAATAGCCAACCTGACCCTCTTTATCAAAATATTGCAATATTGGAGTAAAAAATGACTCAAAAATTGCATAATAATCATGAGTCATAGAAAGGAAATGAATCCATGCAAAAAGTGGCTTCCTCACCCAATTTTCATCAAAACTGGACAAATCCATATGCTCTATAAAGAAGTCAAGGTTTTAATGAAAAAACTATGACTGAGAAAAGAGGAAAACCTGAATTTATACTACGTTTGATACTCCTTGAACTAGTGCATGATCTCCCAAACAATGGCCTCCACAAATTCATACCAATAGGGGATGTTGTTTTCTTAATTAGAAACCCATACCCATTTGAAACTCCTCCACCATATTGTCACTGTCTAGGCCATAAAAAAAATCCAACATCAAGAAGATTTGTTGTATGTTTGGATTGAAACTGATGTTCCCAACCAGAAACTAAGGTGCATGCTTCTCTCCCTTGGGCCTTTTTGTTTCATAATTGTAAAAAATTTGGGCCTAGGTTTTGGTCTTCTATAAATTGTCCAATTTATTTATGGAGAATCTCTTGGAAACCTCTAAAATATGCCTCATGGGGATACATATCATATCCCGAATAGCCTCAACACTAATTACTACTCTCAAGTTCCAGCCTTTTATGATTCCTATATCCGATTTGAAATTTTGGGCACATTCG
Organism: Sequoia sempervirens; assembly: GCA_007258455.2. Lineage (NCBI taxonomy): Eukaryota > Viridiplantae > Streptophyta > Pinopsida > Cupressales > Cupressaceae > Sequoia > Sequoia sempervirens. Next base: position 52,562,564 of record VDFB02075321.1, on the reverse strand, counting down.
TGAACCAACTCTGGGCAGTGATGCACTAAGTGAACCATATAATATGGAAGACTGTAGAATCATATTTTGTACCCAAAAGACTCTTTGTCTTTAGTCTCAGCCTATTTCATTCTTTCACAGGCTACTTCCCTAAGAGTCTAAGGGTTGGTTTTGAGCTTAGAGTCATAGACATTATCCCAATCATCTGCTATCTAGACTTTTTTTCTATGAGAAATCTTCTATGAGACCTTTGTGTGAGGCCACATTGGATTTTTTGGCATCCACTCCGAAGCATAAGAGATATCACCAAAAAAATGAGACATTAGTGCCACCATGATGGAGTCTGATAAGATTCTAACTATCTCTTCTTGTGCTTCCATCTTAGGATTTTGTGCCATCTCAGGACTCTGTGAAACTTTTGTAAACACTTAACCTCTCTCTGCAACTCACACTCAGGGATTCTTACTCAGTGAAATGTATACTCAACCCTCTTCGTAGTTCTCTTCTTTTGCATGCAACATTACCCTTTTCTAAAACTAGAGTTGGAAACAACAAATTATTTTAGCAATAAATTAGCATGTACTGCCAACTCATCCATTCATGCAAAATGAATTCCTACCCTTTGGAAAATACATTAATTCATAATGATGATTAGCCATCATGTACTATGGTGCCACTCCTTGGGAATTTGAGCCAAAAATTAAAGGTGTACAAATCATTTCACATGCTTTACACTTAATAACTTTATGAGAATGATCAAGCAAAAGATGTAATGATTACACAAAAATATTTTGATTTGATCTTTGCAGATTGAATTGCATCCATAGTTAGGAACTTGGAACTTGACTGTGTGGATTACCACTTTCACATGTTACAAGTCTTAGCTGATTAATTATGCCATCTTAATTCACACGTAGAAATCACAACTTGGTGGGATTTTTGAGTTTACAACCTGATCAACATCATGCTTATTGCACACATCATACTCCTTGTACCATAGAAAAAAGGAAAATTTCTTGATATGGGAATAATTGATGAAAAATTGGACTTAATGAGGCCTTGATTTAGTGTTACGAGGTGTTTTACACATCCACACTAGGTCTTGGACCCTTGTAAAACTAAATAAAATGCATTTATGAATGTCTTGTAAAGGTGTTGTAAAGTGTTGTAAAGGACTTTCACACCTCTCTAGACTTAATAAACCCATTTTCCCTTAATTCAAAATTATAAAATGTATTTAATTACATTTTCAAATCAATCTAGAAGGCTTGTAAAATAAACTTAAAATTAATCTAGTGTTGTAATGTGTCTTACACATTCAAATTGGATGTTGTTCCTTTCTAGGCTAAGTGGACCTCATTTTAGTGTTGTAAAGTGTATTTAATCACACTTTCACATTGAATTTTATGTCCCAAGCCCTAATTGACCTAGTCATCATCATTAACAGGCCCCTATTACCCCATATTATGTATCTTGAGGCATAATTTGATCAAATACCTGATGAAATCAACATAGGAACAAGAATTCCTCATTCCCCAACAACCCAGCTGGAAAATTGACCCCTCTGGGACTAATTTTCCATCTGTGGTGAATGAGTCCTTTCTAAGTGGGATTGATTCACCCAAGGTGGTGAATTAGTCCCATTTGGGTCATTTTTGAGTTTTGAGTAGGAAAAAGTTGGATTTTAAGTTCTATTTTTGTCCATCTCGGCCTTGGGGATCCAATTAACAGGAAAATAAGATGAATTTCCTATAAATACAAGTCTCTAAACCCTAATTTATATCTCTTAACTCATTCACAAACCATTCTTCATTATTCATCTATCATTCTTTTGTTTCAAGTCAAGCAAGTTAGGGTCTTACCATCTCAAGTCACCAAGATATAATTTTCAAATATTCAAAGGTAGATTCTTCATGTTGTTGTAGCTCAATCCAAAATCAATCATCATGGTAAGGTACAAATCCCTTCATTTCATGTTCAGTCTCCATATTATTTCTTCATTTGGTTTAATTACCTAAAAGGGGTTTGACCAAGGAAAACCCTCATTGCCCTAACATCCAACATTTCTCCTTCTCTTCTTGTGTGTTTAAAAATTTAGGAATCTTGGAGGCTTCGAAATCATTAAAGATCAAGTTTCAAATTTTTTGAAGACATCTCCTTGTTGAATAAGTCAAAACATAAAAAAGGTCATTTTCAGACCCAAAAATCAGACTTTCAGATGCAGACACCTATCAAGAACCGAAGTGCAGATAGGAGACTTTAGTTTCCACTCTTGGATTTGCAAAAAATCAAAAGTGGAATGATTCTCCATGAATGGAGAATGAGTCCCACTACTAGTCCTGAATAGGGTTTTCTACATTTTTGGATACTCATTTGTTTGAAATGACTCTGGAACAGTTTCCCAGATCTGGGACTAATTCACCCAAAATGGTGAATGAGTCCTAGTAGGAAAAATTTCGAGCATCAGTAGCATTCCAAATTTCATTTCTAGTCTCCATCAAGTTCTCAGGTGCACACTTCTGGTTTCATCAAACTTCGTTACAGTTTGCTTTCATTTCTAGGTGTTTTTTCATATCATAATGTGTTTTCCAACAAGTTGCATTTCAATAGCTTTCACTTAATGATAAATAAATTTTATCAGTTATTTTCATTTAGTTTATCTCATCTAGGCACATTTCATTCATATTTCCATTATACTTACATTAGTTTGAGTGAACCACATAGGTTTTTGGCCTATCTCTCTCCTTTTAGGTGAAAAACCTTCAGAGTGTAAGAGAAGCGCATAGGACCCCAAAAATATATGCTTCACTCCCATTTACCTCTATAAATAGACCCAAGGATAACAACAAAATTAATACTTTGTAATTGGGTTTATTGGTAGAGATAATGGATACTCCCATTAGGTTGACTAGTAATAGAGCTCAGGTAGCTTTCTTAGGAGAAGTTTCAAATAGGTGTTTGATTTGTATGACGAAGAATAAGAACACGTTAGCCATAATTGAAATTAATTGGGTGCTGGAAAAAAACTTTGTAGAATACAATGACAAATATTGAGTGAATACTGATATTTGTTCCCATTTTGTTGCCTCTGTGCTTGATATTCAGGTACCAAAACCAAGTATAATAAGGATTACCAGGGAGATTTTTCCCAAGTGATATTTGAAAGGCCTTGAGCAGATTGTGACGACTACACTATGTGGCCTTGGTATTCTAACTGCTAGTAATCATTGTTGGCTCATTGAAGAGGATGCGGTGGTGCCTTGGGTACCTTTCTTGAGTGGATTTCTCACTATAACCATTGGGGAACACTGTCAAAGGGAATCTCGCACCTACCACTTCCTACTGAGGCACTTCAATGTAGAGCCTATCTATGATGTGGAGTGGTACACTAATTTTAGAGATTTGGTGTATCCTCCTCCACCTATTGTTGTCACTGCAACTCCTGATGCTCCTACTCCTTACTCTTTAGATTTTGAATGAATGAAATCTTCTCTTTTCTCTTTCTCTCTATATATATATTCTTAAAATGATTGACCTAAGAGCCATTTTGTACTATAATATCTCAAAGTAAATATTACCATACAATGAATATATATACATCTCTTTTTATCTAGTTCTTGTCTCTCTTTTTTTTGGCTTGTTTATGGCTTAAAGGGTCGAGCAATGTAAACACTCGACCTAACAAAACACACAAAAGAATTACATATTTACATATTTATATGGTTAAATGGTTAATAAAGCTAACTAAATTTTTTAAGGTGAATTCCATTGACAGGAATTCCTAGTGCTTGTTTTTCCATGTTTTCCAATTCAAATATAGTGTGTTGTTTGTATTAAATGATGTGATAAGGACCCTCTCATAGACTATCAAATTTTCTATGTTGGTTAGGCTTTGTGGCTCTCTCATTGTATTTCAACACCAAATCTCTACACTTAAGACCTTGATCAGAGGTTTTCTTATCAAACCATTTCTTAACCACTTGTTGTTAGTTGCACACGACCATTAGCACATTTTCCCTTTTCTCTTACACCTCTAGCAATTCAGCTAACTAGACCTCCGTGGCTCCATTTTACTCTACTTCTAGAGATTTAAACAATTGTAGTGTGGGAATTTTCAAGAAGACAGACAATAGTGCTTCCTTCCCATATACTAGCTCATATGGAAAAGTATTTAATACTTATTTGGGAGTTATGTGGTTCACCCAGAGTGCTACTTTGACGTTCCTATGGCACTCTCTCTAGTGTTCCAACCCTATTCTTTTGATAATTCAAACTAAATTCTTGTTAGTTAACTCAGCTAGACTATTTCCCTACAGGTAATAATTTGAGGATGTGTTTAGGAAAATTCCATGCCTTTAAGTGAAAATTGACATAACTTTGAAACTAGGAAGGCTTTTGCATTGTCAGAGATGATGGTATTGAGTTGGCCAAACCTTTTTTCCAACTATTTTAGGAATTTTACAATCTCTACCTCAATCACATTCTTTAAAGGCATGGCCTCAGCCCATCTAGTGAAATAATTTGTCGCCATAAGGATCGACTTGTGCCCTACACTAGAGGTGGGATTAATCATCCCAATGAAATCAGCCACTGTTGCACTAAGGTTTCTTCAATCACTATCGGATTCAGAGGCATAGCCAAATTCTTCCTCCTTCCTGCAAAGAATTGGAATTCTTTAAAGGTTTTCACTAGAGAGTGTGAATCATTGAAAAATACAGGCTAGAAATATCCCACACACATAATATTAATGGCGGTGATCTTATCAAAGAAATGTCCACCCGTAGGACTGCTATGGAATATGTCTAGAATTTTTTGTGTCTGCTCTTGACTTAGACACAACAAAAGAACATCATTGAAATTTCTTTTGAAGAGAACCCCTTCAATGATAACATACTTGATGTTTTGTAATCTATAAAACATTTTCTTCTGAGAAGGGAGGCCCATTAGATATTTCCTGGTGTACATAAACCTCATTCTATCTGCAAACTAGCAACCTTTAGATTCAAATTCATTTAACAGAAATAGCTTGGGTTCCTTTCGACTACCACTTCATTATCTTGTGGAAAATATTCACATAATCCTCTTCCTCGCATGTTCTTTATGGGTCTAACTTCAATGTCATACTCAAGGATATTGGTTATCTAGTTGGCCCTCTTTTTAGTGATCTTTCCTTCCATAATTTACTTGCACACACTAGAATGCACTACCATACTGCAAGATATGGGGTGTTGAAACTTTTTAAGCCTCTTGACAATAGAAAATGCCTTCCTCTCAATGAATTTTTACTTCATCTCATAGTATTTTAAATTCTAGGAGTGGAAGGCTATCAGATGTTCTCCCTTCCCTTCATCATCTTTTTGAGTTAAAACAGTAGTGATGCTAGACTCACTATTGAACACATACATTATAAATTCCTTTGATAAGTCTAGGTTTACCAACATAGGACCTAAACAAATAGCCTCCTTGACCTTCTCAAAGGCTTCTCTTGCCTCTTTTGTCCACTTAAATAACCACTCCTTCTTGAGCATTAGGGTGATAGCTCTAATTAGACCTACAAAATCCAAAATGAATTTACTTACAAAATTTACCTTCCCTAGGAAGGACTAAACTACCTCTTTGTTTATTGGTAGGGGAAGTTCTTTTATTTCCTTCACCCGATCTGGATCAATAGTAACTCCATCTTTGGACACTACATGTCCCAATACTTTTCCTTGAGGCACTCCGAAAACACATTTTTTCGGATTCAGGGATACCCTGAACTCCTAGATTTTTTTGAAAACCATTTCAAGATGATCAAAATGGTCATCTTTTGACTTAGATAATATATTAAGATCATCCAAGTAGATCAAGATAATCTTATTGATCAATTATCTAAAGGTGATATCCATCGCTTGCTAAAAGGTGGCTCCCACATTTGAGAGGCCGAAGGCATAGGAAAACATTCCCCACTTAGTAGTGAACACAATTTTGTGCTGGTCCTCCTCTTTGACCTAGATCTGGTTGTAACCGGAGAAGTCGCCCAACAAAGAAAACATTTTTGAGCCAACCATTGTTTACAAGATTGATTCCATGGAAGGAAATGGGTAGTGGTCCTTCAGGGATTCCCTATTTAAATCCCAAAAATCAACAGAGAGGCGGATGTCCCTATTTTTATTTTAGATCAAAACTAGATTGGACACCCATGTACTATGCTTGATTGAGAAGACAATTTGGGAGTGGATTAGCTTCCTCAACTCTTCTGCCATTAGTGAATCACTATTTGGGTAAACTTACTAGCATTTTCTTTTAGAGGAGAGGTTTTTCCCCTTTCGTTAGTTCTATGGTGTGTTGGATGAATTCAAGATCATATCCCTTGAGGTCATCATATGAATAGGCCACTACATATTTTTTGCAAAAATGCATGAGCCTATCTTTATCATGTTGCGGAACATCTTTCCCAACCTTAACCTTCCTCCCATCTCTAACTTGGAGATCTGCATAGTCACCCTTTTCCACTAAAAAACTTCCTCTTGTTGTTTCTTACATCATCATAATCAAATAGATTTTAGAGAGGAACCAGTCCTTTCAGAAAATTCTTGGACTTTAGTTGAATAATTTTCCCCTCATAAGCTTCTACAATTTTTGGTTGGAGTTGATAAAAAAACTATCTTGAATGCTGAATGAAGGAGGTGATTTGAGCATCACTTGCGAACACTTTCCAACTCTGGTCATTGTGTTGGATTGCAGGTCAAACAATCACTCACACAGAGTGTATGTTCTCAATTAAGTTGGAAGCAGGGTCAAATTGATATCCTATGGTCACCATGCAATCCATAGCTACATATTTCTCTCTAGGCACCATTTGGATATTGAAAGCTTCAAAAATTTTAATTAGGTCCTAGACCCTATGCCTATAAGATCGCATGCAAACATTATTGGCTCTGAAGACATCTCTAACTTGATTGACTACTAGCTCAAAGTCTCCAAACACCATTATTTGTTTAACTCACATCCGGTCTACAAGACTTAGACCTTGCACGAGGCCTTCATATTAATCTTCATTTTTTGAAAATAAAAATTGAAATAAAAAGGATCTAAGTGTATTTTCATTGGATGGGGATATCAAACATATCCTGGCTCTCATACCAACTTTGCATCTTGCTCCATAAAAATGCGGTGTCCATAGCACTGAGGCGTGACCACCTTCAGTTTGCTTCATCACCTTTAGAATCACTTGATCCTCATCATAATTCACATAAGTTCCCAATCTAGTGGCATGATAATTTCCAAAATTATCTATAAATTCACTCAAGAGGACCTCTTCTTCATCAGTCTGGTCTTTGGCCACCTTCTCATCCTCAAGTAACTTAGTACAATGCATCTCATCTTTGGTGATAGAGGTATGACTAGCCTCAAAATTTATCATGGCCTCATCTGCTATATGTTTCAAATGTAAAGGTTCAGATAATATCTTCATCTTAGCTCCATGCTTGGTCCTAAGAATTAAGTGTAACCAATCTAAAGGAAGATACCTGCCTATTTTGGTAGTGAAATCCCATGATAAGTAAAGACCGAACATGAGAGGGGAGTCAATGATCATGATATCTTGTTTGATTGTGATACTGGGTCAGGAGAGCAGAGTCAATGGGAGGTTCTTGATGACACCTATAGTTTGAACCTTATTCCCATCAAGCTGTGTAACCCCTCTATTTAAAGGTTCATAGATAAGTCCTAAGGCTTCAACTATTTGCTTGTGCATAACTTTAGTGCTAGCATGAGAGTCAATCATAGAATTATGCAACATTTTTTTACCCACAATGAGAGTTATGAAAAAGGGGTTTGGTTTCGGCTTACCTCTACTTTCAGTCAAGGCTTTCTCTCCATTGTTTATGAGGACTTTGGCCTAAGAAGATGAATTAGTGACCTTTTCCTTTGATGTTTTCTCTATTGGATCTATGCTTGCATATTCCAGTGGGGCCTTTTATAGTAACGAATTCTGCTATGAGATAGCTAAGATGTCCCAAAGGGATACATTAGTAGAGGATTTCTTCAGCTGTTCCACCACATTAAATGGTGGTGGATTCAAACAATTCTTCTCCTTAGACTTTGTTATAACAATCTCCTTGCATGGTTGAGATTGTTGTACAATTGCAAAGGAACTAGGAGCTTGGTCGAGAACACTTTTGTGTTGTTGAGCGACTGGTTCACCCATGAATCTCCTCTTCGAGTGAGTGTTATAATTTGATTGCACTTGTGGGGACTTTGATGTGGAAATGTCATTTGCAAACACCGCCTCTTCTCCTTCCATCCATGAGAAGAGCACATGATTGGGAGCTATATATGTTTCTTGCTCTATGAAAATTCCTTTAATTTGAGCCGTGAGCACCACATTTTCCATTTGAGGAGAGGCATATGCATAACCTCCTAAATCTGGTGTGACACCTTGACTATGTTGTTTTGGGTATGTGTTGGGTATGTGGTTGACGACTCTTTTTTTACCCAAAATTGATGAAACGAAAAGGATTTTTAAAGGATATTCTTAGCTTTCCACCAATATAAATTATGCTTTACTTTAAATTTAATAAATAATTATTATTAATTTTCTATTTGAATTACGACTAAAGTCCTAATTTGTAAGATGATTGAAAAACATCTATAGCTTTGAAATAGTATCACATTTTTTGAATCTAAAACATGCATCACATTCTATGCTTTGCATACTATAGGATTAAAAAAAAAATTAATTTCATCAAGTTTTGACAAAGTTAAGGTGGTGAGACATACTAGTTTTTATATTTTTTAAAATTTGTAATAAAAAATTCATAATTAATTATTTACTTGGAAAAATTACAAAAAAATATGCATCACATCGAAACATGAGTCCTCTACTTATATCTACAATATTATAAAGAAATATTATCATTTTATTATGGTTAGGGTGGTCAGACAGACACCTACTTCTTATTTTTTCCCTTAAATTTAATTGCTACTGCATTGAAATTTCAAATTTTCACCAAATATTTTTTTAAAATAAACCTAGTATTTTAGAAACTACATTTAGTTTGCTACAGATTCTATTCTTACATTATTTTGAAATAATATAGATAACTTATTCAAATTTTTACATCAAGTTGTGTAACTTTAAATTTTCTAAATTTTGCATCACTTAAGGGCTTGTCTTTTCCATTATGATCCTGCACATACCCTTCTTCCACTCTTTGTTATAAATTACCATGTAGACAATTTTAGGGCATATGTGCATTGTTGTAAGGGAATCACCAAGAATTGGTATCATTAGCGAGATTATTTTTCCCCACTACCAGCTCTTTATTCGAACCTGGGTGAATATTTTGTAGCAGAGTAGGAACTGACACAATTTTGATTAGTTGGTTGAGTCTATGGATTTTTGCGCATACCTCCTTGGAACTAGCCTTTCTAGTAGGAAGATCTTCTTCCTTGGTAACTTTGGAAAGCTGGCTTCGCAGGTGTAGACTATTGTCACTTGGTATTAATTATTTCATTTGAGAAGGTCCACAACAAATCCTTGATGTTGCTCACTTTAGTTGCTAAAGGGTTAGATGTGGAAAAAAAAAATTGTAGTGTGCTTGGAGATGTGTACATAGATTGGGGAGTAGTAGACACACTGGTAGAAGTTATCTCCTGGGTGGGAGCTAAAAATTTTGTGAATACAAGTACAGTGGGCCAAGGTGGCAACTTTCCAACATCAATAAAATTATTCTCTTCCTTAATAGGAAGGCTATACACATCCAACAAGGTGTTCCCACCAAGGGACTGAATCATCACTGAAATGTCAACATTGAGAGATTTTAGATAGAACATGAATGCCAAATCAGCAAGCAGGTGAATAGTGGTCTAGATATTTTTCCAAGTTGTGTGATACCTAGAATTGAAGTCAGTCATGGCCTCTGGAGGGGCCCACTTAATGGTCACCAACTACTGGAATAGAAAAGACCAATCTCCATTTTTTGAAAACTGCTCATAAAAGCATCTCTAAGCTGATCCCAAGTGTTGATAGTATTAGCTTCTAGAGTGTGGTAACAATCTAGTGCCTTGCCTTTGAAAGAGGTTGCAAGCAACCTTAGTGCTACATTTTGATCAGTGACACCATGCACCAAGCACACATCCACCACATCTTGCAGATGGTTGGATAGTGTTTTTGAGTCTTCCTTGGTAAATTTCAATAAATATTTTCAAGTAGATTTTAGGATAGGAGCCCACATGGCCGATGCTACTGGTGCTCTAAGAGGACTTCTAGTGTCCCATGCTACATATTTTTTGTTAGCCATTGCTAACATTATTTGTGGAGGGGTCAGGATGTTCATTGGATGGGCTCTTGCTTCTACTGTTACCAATGGTGGCACTAGTAGGCTAGGGTTATTCATTGTCTTGAATCTAGTAACAAGTCTATAGATGATACACCCACTCTAAACTTAGATACATTCAAACAAGGTCCCACTAGGCGTGCCAAAAAAAGAACTATTGATGCCTAAAATTTCTAGGCACACAACCTTATGAGAAACTCAGTTAATGGGAGTACCAACTGCGCTAAACTAAGTAACCTTCAATTTTTAAAGAAGTAGGATCTTTATACATTAAGGGGTGAAAGGGAAAAGGAAACAAATGTATAGAAACAAAATCTAATACCAAGGTGATATGCCAATATTCCAAGTAAATAGGAACAGGAAATCTTCCTTTCGAGTGAGATTTGAAGGCCCATTCAACAATCTACATGCCCAAAAATAATAGAATGTAGAGATGAAATTTTGAACAAGTTAATCAAATAGCATAATACAACTTCCATATGCATTCAATGAATATTAAGAGTACAAAACATGATATGAATAGAAAAATTATAGTGAAATTATAGAAGCTTAGTAGATAAACTACTTATTACAAAAAACTAGCACAATATAATGTTTTATCAAATAAATAAGAAATAGAAAGGCCAAATATATTGGCATGTAATGCCCATCGTGCAAACCCAAAAGGACAACTACTAAGAACACAACATTTTTTTTTTAAATACAACAAACACATATAAAGAACCATTATACATTATTACATAACATGATAAACATCTCAACATCTAAGTCCTTTGGGGCACATGAGGTCACATTGCATAAAATAAACACTTGACGAAAGAGACATACATCCAAATAAATTAACTAACTTACATTCATCATAGATATTATATTAACCATTTGCAAGAGATAAACACCATACATTCATAAGCATAAGTATAAATACATCACATGATACAAACCATAATAAATCTCATAAATCATGAATCAATACAAGAGTACATTTACATTACATCATCTTTTAATACATTACATGTTCATATACATGAGTTACATCAAAATATCCCATACATGTGCGATAGGTACATCATACAAGGAATATCTAAAATACAAGATGAATATCTGGTACAAGCTCCATCTGAAAGATACGGTGCAGACGAACACTGATGGGGAACCCAACAGGGTGCAGAGCATGTTCCACCCAACCACATGGGTTTTAGAAAAAAACCCACCCCATGTGATCAGGGGTGACAAGGAAGTGACCACGAACAAGGATGCCAACAAGACTAGACTCTAATAACAATAACATAGTAATAGTAACTCCAATAGCAACAACAAGAGATTACATAGATCATAAGTGACAAAAACCAAGATACAATCTTAATAAACACAAGACCATAGAACAAATCATAAATAACTCAAACAAAACAACCATTAACCACTTCCAGAGGCAAGTAAGAAATAAAACCATAAGGGAAACTAGTGGAGAGTGTCATCACATAGTCCTACATGGGTTATCCTTGCCCTTCCTCCTACATGAGGCGTCGGCCCCCATCTATGGTTATCCTGGCCCTTCCTCCTACTTGAGATGCTGACCCCACAGGGTGACTCATGTGGAGCTGTTATCTCGTGAGGATGAGGTAACGACCTTGCCAACCACAATGTTTTCAGTTTACCATTAGTCTGTGAAAGCCCTAATGGATAAATGAGGTATCCAAGATTATCTTATTATGTTATTACTACCCATCCCTCCTAAATTCTTTTATTAGGTTTTCACTTTTTAATCAAACTCTTACGTGGGTTATCCTGGCCCTTCCTCCTTTCAAGGCGCCAGCCCCCATGAAAAGCCACTCTCCCTATAGACACAAAACATAAACAAAATCAAGGGTTGTACCAAAATAAAAAAAAAACATTAAATCTCAATAGAAAACATGCGAGGAATTACCCATCTCACTAGAAGCACATAATTAGAGTCTCAACAATTCCTGTACAACCCTTTCAAAATAAAGATACTCAATAACTTGCCACATCAAAAGTACATAAAGAGAGATACATCAATTAACAAATAATCTCAAGCCTCTGGAAGCCTAAGGTTCACAATATCCCTAAGCGGGTTCCTAAAGCAAATTGGGTTCCCACACCGAAAAAACCAAAACAATGACCTAATGATATAACGAATTCAAAGCTGATTTATAAGATTCCAAAATACAAAACAACATAATTTTTTCCCATTGCTATAACAAAATCAGACTTCCAAATTCAAAAATTTATTCAATTTCATTCACAATTAAATAATAAACTTTAATCCCCAATTTTTAATAAAATATTTTGAAATAAAGACTTAATAATAATTCTGGTATTTAAGTATGTTTTTCCAATTTACAAAACAAATTTCATCATAATCATAAAAGAGACTATATATCTACATATTTATATTTTGTTTATTTATATATATATAATAAAATATATATAAGTATATATACATTTTTCTAATTTCATTTCATTCTATTATTAAATCTGGGAGAGAAAAAAAACTTCGATTGCAAATAGGATAATATATATATACACTGAATAAAAAAATAAAAAAATTATTTAAATAGTGGAACACCGAAAGTATGGCCGCGGCCGCACGTAGTCCAAGGGATTGCTCATAGCTTTCCAAAGGACTGATGCGTACAACAATCTGTTGGACTACTGTAGCAGTCCTTTCGACTGTCATAGCCTTAAACAAGTGGATGGGGAGGGGTACAACCAAGGATGACCACCCCACCCAGCATGCAGATTTTTTAAATGCCATTGTCGACTATAATATGATCTAGCCCAATGAAATTTCACAATAAAATATAACATTTACCAATATATCTATTTATATATATATTTCGTAAAAACAACATTTTCCTTTCTGTAATATATACACTGTGTATTTATATATATATACAACACCCATTTATTACAGAGGGGAATCAATTTTCCCATAAAAAAATTATAAACATATTGAACATTTTTCAGAGACTCAAATAAATTTCTTTCATCTATCTATTACCCAACAAATTCTAAAACTTCAAAAGATTTTTCCTTTACAGAACAACATATTTGCCATTTCAAATTTAACAAGCAATAAAGATCAATAAAGGAACCTAGAGTCTTGTGCTTGTTGATAAGTTGATGAAGTTTTCCTTTGATTCAAACCAGCCTTTTTTAAGAGCCCCTTTTCCTTCTATAAAATATCTCCACCAATTTCTTTGATCCAACTTTTAATCTACTTTTCTATTCAAAAGAGACTTTTCTCCAGAACAATGAAAGGGAACCAATTTTTACAGAGAAAACAAGAGAGGATGCAAATTTTTCTAGAACTCAATAATTTTTTCAAAGCTTCTGTCAATTTTCTCGTGCCTGAAAACCTCTCATTTTTGCTATTAAATAAAAAAATTATCCTCTCCTCTTTTTTCGAAAACTCAAAAATTGGAATTAAAAGAGTTTTCTATTTCTTCACTAGTTTTTCAGCCCAAAAATCTCAACATTCATTGGTCCTTTTATTCTTTTCTTTCTTTTCTTGATTTTTTTTCTATTCGAGTTGCACTTTTTGTTTTCATTTCAATTTTGCTAATTTATACTTACAATTCACACAATTTAACTTATTTAATTATATTATTCCATTAATTATCCTTAACATTCTATTTTCATTAAATTATCTAAATAACAATTTAAATAATTTAATTTGCACCTTTCAATTTATTTATCTTTAATAAATTACATGAATTTTAATTTAATACATTTATATTTTAATAAAAACTATTCCAATAGCTATTATTAACATTTATTTTAATCATTTAATTATTTAAATTACATCATACTACAACACCAATGTAAAATAAATAAAATAAATACATTCACATAAAACAACTATCATAAAATGCAAAAATGACTAAGGTCAAAGACGCACAATACCACTAGACACAAAACGGGTTGAAAAACTTGGGACTGGGTGACTTCCTTGTCACTTCTAATTCAACTTCATGCCCATTGGGTTAATTTGGTGCTCGCCCTATCCTGCCGAAGGAGGTGGAATCGAGACTTTGTTCCTACAATTCCTGCATACAAACAAGGTTGTGTACAACATGTATATATAATCTAATACATCACATCATGAGAAGGAATCATAGTGTAATAGGGAACTCGCACATGAGTGGTGCTACACTATCCCCTCACCCAATCTATAATAACAGTTACAACACCAAGTATAAAGTAACATTGTTAAACTAAATTGATCACATCGTATCATCATAAAAAAATTACTAATCTTCTGCATCACAATATACTACTGCATCAAACTAAACATTACCAAATCAAATGTAACCATAGTGTCGTATCATAATATCCATGTTATCAAATAAATTAGCATAGTCATCAAGTATTCTAAACTATCCAATCAACCAATCCACCCAACAAACAGTAACTATCAAAGTCTCAAAGTATCAAGCAAAACCACAAAAAAAATCAAGTCCAAACAACAACACAAGGGGTATTACATGGGACAATCTAGAATAATTAATACAAGAAATAAAGACAATACAAATGCCAAGAATATTTTACTGCTTTCTTCGTGTATTTCCAAACCCTTTTTCCAAGAGACTAAGTAGTATATATAGATTTTTCCACCGCCTGAATGTTGGATTACAAAAATGATTCCTAGGAATGAGTCATGTTGCTCTTCATAATGATTTTCCCAAAACAGATCCAACAGGAAGGTACCGAAATGACATTTTGTTTCCTCAAAGAAACTGTGCCCTCTTTCAAATGATGACTGTAGTCTAGGAGTGGAACTGGAAAAATTCTCCTAAAGACATGTGTCAAACCGCCTGAGGACTCGGTTAGAGCATGCGGCATATAGGCAGGGATTCTCATTCAAATATACTTCCTTGTGACTAAAGTTCCCATGAAGATGACACATGGCATGTTCTTCGCTTTAAGCTTTGATTGTGGGGTTCACCAAAAAGGTGTCTATGGAAGATGCAATGTGGTGCCCAGGCAGAGCTCAGAGACGAAGCAAGGGAAAAGACCTCTCAAAAGCACTCATTGCCAACACGTGGCGCAAGCTGATGAAGGCACCAAAAAAAGGGAGCTTGAAGAGGTGAAAACATATAATGCACAGGCTGAGGCTTATGTAAAACCAAAAAAAATATACCCAAAGGGAGCTTTAAAGATTATTTAAATCCATAATTATCTCATCCTACTTATCCTCATTTTAACTCTCATCTAAGAAAATCTAATTCCTCATTATCCTCTTCTAATAAATCTAATCTTCCATATGTAAATATTCCTACAAGTTCTTGAACTTAATCTCAAAATATGCTATTTTAATCCTATACCTTCCTTCCATTATTCAATACGTCATTTTTTTCTAAACTCCTATAAATAAATATATATATATATATATATATATATAGAAAATCACATTTAGACTTTCAATATTACAAATCTTATAACTAATTACATTCTCACCATTCAAAATATCCTTAAATATGAAATAGAAGGATTCTTACATATCCACACTTAATAAGGTGATTTACCAATAGGATCTAAAAAGTGGAGAAATATTAATTGAGTAACCCACAATACATATAGCCTCTACCAAAAATAATTGATCCAACTACATAACAAAAAAATGATTCAAAATATTTGCATTAGATATCAATTCATTCTACAACTATGTTTTATCAATGTGGGTATGGTGTACTTCTTTTCTAAACAATATTGACTTGCCTATAGAACTCATCAAAATTCCTAGAGACATATTCACCAATGTAATTAAATCTCAACACTTCGTTTATATTTTATTTTATTTTCCACCAAATTTTAAAACTCTGTAGTATTTATTAAAGCATTAAATTTGTAATATACAAATAAATCCAAGTTTTTTGATGCAAGGGCATTGGGTGATTCCACAATACTGGTTTACAATTTTTGGCCAAACTAGACACTGAACTAATTTTTTCTAACTAAATCTTCACTTTCGAGCACCTATAGTAGCTAAACCATGAGGAATTTGAAGATGATGCAAACTAGTGATTTGTGAAATTTTTTTCCATGAAGGATAAAATTCTAATTTTTTCGAATTTAGATTTGTAACTAAAATATCTAGAGCTTCCAATTGGTTTCATAGTTTTTTATTGAATATTTTTTCCTCAATCAAGTTTCAAAGTCAAACCAATTACAATTCAAACATAGGCAGACTGTATAACACAATTTTTTTTATATGTATCAAAATTCAATTGTTTTTTTTTTGGATCAAGGACTTCAATATATGGTCCACTCATATTTTTTAATTTTTTTTTAATAATCTTCTATTTTTCCACATGTGCAGAACATAGAGCTTGATTTTTGGTGAAAAACCTACATTCACAAGCAATAAAAAATAAATATAATAATTAAATTAAATTTATTTAAAATTATAATTTTTGGAAAGCTTATAATAAGGACTACATACTTACAAAAAAAAAAATTTAAATGAATTCATTTGGTCCCCAAAAAGGTAAATCAAAAGTGGTTTTTTATCAACATTTTGATAGGTGTAAAGGAGACTTTGTTTTAGGTATGGTTTAAAAATAGCGATGTTCTATCCAAGGGTGTTTGATCTAAGGTAGTTTGATCAAAACCTCTTCAATTGGAATGCTTTAAATGAAAATTTTAAGGCTTAAATCATTATATTTTCTAAAAATATGTGATTTTAGCAAAAATCAGAATCTCTCAAAAATTGTAAACCAGCTTTGTGGGATCACCCCATTGTACTTTGATTTTTTCATTTCCTTCAACCACCATCATACATATGTTTTGTAGATTAATTTTTTTATTTTTTTATTTTTTAATTTGCAGTATAAAATACCCAACCAAAGGCTCATTTATGAACAAAAAATAGTGAAAAGGGAAAAATAAGTTTTGAGTAGGATTTTTGGTTTCAAAATTAGTTTGGTAAACATTTATGGTAGAGTTGGGAAGAAGTTTCTAGATTTTGAAGTGATTTTGTGGAAGAAGAGAAGGAACTATATATATATATATATAAGAAAAATAATAGAAGAAGAACAAGAAAATATTCAGGAACAAGAGGAAGAAACCAAAAAATAGAGAAGAAAAAGATAGAGAGGAGCACAAGATAATGTGAATGACAAATAAAAAGGAAAAGGAAAAAAAGTGAATCTCATATTTTATCCTCAGAAAGAATGTAAATGTGTATAAATGATTATAAATTACTATTTTTTGAGTTAAATGTAATAAAACACTAATCTTTTAAATCTATTTTATTTTATAGATTTTTTGTTCTTGTAACTAATTTTTTTTTATGACTTTTCTACTCTAAAAGAGGCTTATTTTCAATGTGAACATCTGAGTATTTTATGATTTTGTACTATGTTTTAAAACCCTTGTAACATAGATTTGTGATGTTCTTATAACATCTAACTACACACCTATAGCATATTATTTGTTCTTATAGAAATGTATTGTTTACCTATAGCTTAATTATGTTTTTATATAGTATGGTTACTTTAACTTATTTATGTGTCCCTACAATTAAATATTTGAATTGTAGTAAGTTCTTCAAACCTATACAAAGTTCATGTGGGTCCCTTACAAGAATTTAATCTCCCTAATTCACATTATAGCTCTAATTTTTTTAGGTTTTTAGGTGCCTACAATGGTTGGGTAATAGGGTATGTGCAAGATCATGGAAAAAACAGGTCCTTAAGTAGCAAATAATTTAGAAAAATCAGAGTTAGGCAACTTGATGGAAAATTTTGAATAAGTTATCTATATTGTTTCAAAAATATGTAAGAATATAATATGTAGAAAATTGAATGTAGTTTCTAAACTAATAGGTTTATTTATAAATAAAAACAATCTATTTGGTGAAAATTTGAAATTTCAATGGAGTAGTACTTAAATTTTAGGGAAAAAATAAGTAGGTGTCTGTCTGACCACCCTAACCAAAATAAAATGATAATTTTTTTTATAAGATTTTAGATATAAGTCGAGGAATCATGTCTTGATGTGATGCATATTTTTTTGTATTTTTTTTCCATGCAAATAATTAATTATGAATTTTTTATTACAACTTTTAAAAAATATAAAAACTCATATGTCTGACCACCTTAACTTGATCAAAACTTCATGAAATTCAATTTTTTTTTAATCCTATAGTATGTGAAGCATATAATGTGACACATGTTTTAGATTCAAAAAATGTGATACCGTTTGAAAGCTATAGATGTTTTTTAGTCAGCCTATCAATTAGGACTTTATTCGTAATTCAAATAGAAAATTAATAATAGTTATTTATTAAATTCAAAGTAAAAAATAATTTATATTGTTGGAAAGCTAACAATCTCTTTTAAAAACCCTGTTCGTTTCATCAATTTTGGGTATAAAAAATTGCCAGCCACATACCCTACAAATATCCATCATATTGCCACTTTTTGGCCCATCATGATCCTGCACATACCCAACATTAGTGTGGTATCAAACCTTACTTATCCCTTTGGGAAGGAAGATGATGAATTTGTATTAGGGTTGAAAGAATCCCTTAAGGTAGTGACTATGGGTAAGTCACTATAGCAAGGAATATTGCAACTAGTGACACTGTAGGAAGGATAAATATGAAAGAAAAGAGATTTAGGCTAGTAGGTTGCCACCAAGGATAAGGATGATAGAGGTTGCAACTGTAGCTATAATAAGAAGGATAACTCAATTTTTTTTGGATCAACCTCTATTCCTTGGAATAATGAATCCCAATAGCTTTCCTAAGGTAACATAAAAGACACATTTATTTTGAATAATGTTTACTTTATATTAGACTAAGTGAATAAAGATAAGCTCAAGTATTTGAGGGTATTGATTTTTTATCTTGGGTATACCTAGGAGATCATCCACATAATCTTCCATGATGTTATGGTGTAGATCATAAAAAAAATATCATGGACATTCGATAAGTAGCTCCCACATTTTTTAGGCCAAAAGGTATGAAATAAGAAAAAAGGGTTATCCATCAACGGATGAAAGCTATTTTATGTTTATCTTCCATTACTATTCAAAGCTAATTATATCTTGAAAAATTGTCTAATGTAGGAGCATCCATTTGGGTGCATTTTTTTCCATTTGGGAAAAGTTTGGTTTTGGGTTGATTAGGCTTGTTTTGTGTCAATAAGGTCAATTTGGACCTATAGTGTAGAAAAATGTCATCGTTTACATGCTCACACTTAATTTGGGAATAATTAATGTTAAAATGAACCTAATTTCACCTTGATCTAGTGTTTTAAAGTTTTTTGCACATTCACAATAGGTTTAGGATGCTTTTAAGCTAAATGAGCCTAAATTTTCCTTAATTTAGTTTTGTAAAGTGTGTTCATTTACACCTTCACATTAGATTTAGGGCCCTTGTAAACTAAATGTAAATAATGGTGCCTTATTTAGGGTGTTATAAATTTTATCTTAACACTTTCACACTAATCTAGGGTTTGATTAATAAGTTAGGCTTCTTCATGCCTTATTTGGCCTTATTTTGCATCCATAAGCCTTAAACAAGGCATCTTTTTGAGATTAATTATGACATATATCAATATCCAATTATATTTAATGTGTTCTTGGATTAGATGGCCTAGATTTAGTGATCTAGGACTCATATACCACCTTGGGAATATGAGTCACATCTATGTTTTGAGGCCCCGATCCTGATTTCACATCAATCTAAGAATTTCTTGAAAATATGTCCCAAAGCCTAGCCTAATGGGACTCATATTCCACAACATGACAAGATGGCATCAAATATTGGAGAATAAAATCTCACCAAGAATTTGAATTTAATTTAGGTTTAAGCTAAATTGTAATCACCAATTTTTTTCATAAGTTCATAACCTCATCTGATGAGGGCACAGCCCGAGACACAAAAAATAACCCACAAATAAGAGAATAATTTTATTATCCAAAAAATGTAGTTTCTTACATGCAGAGGATCTCAATCCCTAAGTTCTATAATACATGCAAGTTACAGAAAGTGACAGAATAACCCTTTCACAATATGCGAGCTTGTTCCCCAAAAAGTTACCCAAAAATTAGAAACCCGCCAATAAATAGAGCTCCTCATTAGTTTGGAGCCAAAACAACATTCAAATTTGAGTTTAGGTGGTTTGACACCAAAACTTTACAACATGAAGTTCAAATTTCAAAAGAGCATTTGCAATTGTATCTTCTAGAAAGTGCGCCAACTTCCCGGGGCCATAACTTTTGATCCGGGACTCTGATTCGCGAACCGTTTGAACCGTTGGAAAGGTCTCGAAGTCAATAACGTGTTAAACATTAACTAAACCAATTTTGGCAAGTTTTAGGGCCGTTATGGGAACTCTAAGTGCCTAAAATTTAACTTGGAAGATTTTCATGTGCAAATCTGGGAAACTAAAACTGCAATATCTTTCAACCCAAGAACAGAAAATAAAAACCATAAATTGGGAATTTCATTATGACAAAAAGGGTATCCAAAAATGTAAAAACATCTAAAAACTGAGAAAATTGAAATTTAACTATTTTTGGGTGATGCAAGATTGCCCTTACACCACTAGATGCTCCTGCATCAGACACCTAGGGTAATTTGAGAAGTGACCCCGTCACGTCTCAGATGGTGGAGGAAAACCCAAATGGTCAACCTCTGCCTTAGGCAACTAGGATGAATCTTCAACAGGCCTTCCTTTCCATTTCACCAGATATTCTTCATACTGCTTGTTCCTAGTACTTCTTCCCCCATGACTATCCAGGATTTCTTCAATCTCCTTTTATGAAGTAGGTGCTAGAATCCCACACTGTTCCATCATTGGTACTTCCTCTGCGCCACCTTCATGATACTCTATCAAATATAAAATGTTGAACACAAGGGAAATGTTGAATCCATTTGGAAAATCTACCTCAAATGCATTCCCTGAATCATGCCTCTTCAAAATTTTACAGGGACCGAACTTCTTCATCTTCAATTTGTTATATGTTCCCACTGGAAACCTTTCTTTCTTGAAGTGGACCATCACTTCATCACCAATCTGAAACTCCTTATGCCTCCTCTTCTGATCTGCCTTAGCCTTATACGGCATATTCATATTGTTAATATGTTCTCTTACCTTCTTATGTATATCCTTGATGTGTTCTGCAAAATCTTTGGGTTCAACACTTATTTTCTTCTCTTGGTCCATCTTCCTCAATTCTGGAGTTGTTATAGGGCTACCTCCATACACTATCTGGAATGGTGATCTACTAGTGCTTTTGTTGAAAAAATTGTTGTAAGAAAATTATGCCTGGGGTAAGATCAAGTCCCATCCCTTGGGTTGATCTCCTACCAAACATCTTAGTTGGTTACTGAAACTCTTGTTAACAGCCTCTGTCTGCCCATCTATTTGTGGATAGTGTGCAGAACTAAACTTCAACTCTGTCTTCATCTTCTTCCACAAGGTCCTCCAAAAGTACCCCACAAATTTGGTGTCACAATCTAAAACAATACTCTTTGGCAGACCATGTAGCCTCACCACCTCTTTGAAGAACAAGTCAACAATGTGGATCGCCATGGGTCTTGACATGGAATGAAATGTGTCATCTTTGAAAACCTATCAACCACCACAAAGACTAAATCATTCCCTTGTTGTGTCCTTGGCAAACCAGAACAAAGTCCATACTTATATCCTCCGATGGCCTCTATGGTATAGGTAAGGCTGATATAAGCCTCAGATTCGACTCAATCCTTTAGCCATCGACATACCTTACTTTGTACAAATTTCTTCACATCCTATGACAATGAGGCTAATAATAATGCTCACTAATAATGGCAATGGTCTTATCCCACCAAAATGTCCTACCATTCCTCCACTATGCTTCTCCTTTATCAGGTGCTCCCTCATGGAACTCCTTGGGATACACAATTGACTTCCCTTAAATAACATGCCATCCTGGATTATGAAATCCAGCCACCTTGTCCTGTCCACTGTAACAGGTTCTTTGCAAGCTTTCCAAGCCTCTACGAAATTAGATCTTCTGCATACAGTGTTTTGAGTTCATTAAACTCAACCACTTCTATCTGCATGTTTCTCATCGATGTATGCCTCCTACTTAAGGCATCTACAACCCTATTTGACTTCCCACTCCTATGTTTCAAAAAAAGGAATAACTCTTCAAAAACTCTACCCATTTCATATGCCTCTGATTTAATTTTCCCTGACTATTTATGTACTGCAAGGCCTGATGATCAATATATAGACCAAATTCCTTCGGCAACAAATAATGTCTCCATTTTTTTAATGCTTGAACTATTGCATAAAATTATTGATCATATACAGAATACTTTCTCTTGGCATCATTTAACTTTTCACTAAAATAGGCAATGGGCTTACCTTCTTGGCTCAACACTGTGTCAATGGCACAACCACTAGCATCACAATCCATGTGAAACACCTTGTTGAAATCTGGGAGGGCTAGAACAGGTTGCTCTGTCACCTTCTGCTTCAACAGTTCAAAACTTTTTTCCACTCTAGTCCTCCACTTGATTTCTTTTTTATCCCCTCTCATTGTTTCAGTTAGGGGTCCACAAATACTACTGAAGATTCTAATGAAATTTCTATTAAAACTAGCCAAACCATGGAAATATCTCACCTCGGTAGCAAGTCTTGGGGTAGGTCATTCTAGAATAGCCTTCACCTTCTCTGGGTCCATCTTGAGACCTTCTGCTGAGACAACAAACCCCAATTACGCTAACTCCCTCTCAAATCCAAATCTGGTGATATCCACTCTTCAGATCAATCTTTGTGAAGTACTGAGCTCCACTCAAATAATCCATTAGGTCATCCATCCTTGGTAGGGGAAATCTGTACTTGATTGTTATCTTGTTTATGGCTCAAAAATCTGTACACATCCTCCCCTCCCCATCCTTCTTTGGTGCTAGTACTATAGGTACTGCACATGGACTCAAACTCTCCCCTATCAAAACCTTTCTCAACAACTCTTGAACTTGTCTATTCAACTCCTCATTTTCTACTAGAGTCATTCTATGAGCTGCCTTATTTGGCAAACTGGCTCCAAGAATCAAGTCAATTTGATGACTGATCTTCCTTATTGGTGGTAAACCCTTAGGTACATTATCAAAAACAATATCCTGAAACTCATCCAACATCCCAAAAACTTCTTCTGGAACATTCTCACTATCCTCCTTACTCACTCTAGGAAACAATACATAACACACATGCTCATGTTTCATACCTTCTAAAAAATTTCTTCCATCTACATAACAAATTCTAGCACTACTGCATACCTTTTCTTCGGTCTCCTTTAGGGGTTTCAACTTGTGATGAACCCCATCCTTTCTCAAGGAATAAGTGTTTGCATGGCCATCATGTATAGCTCACCTATCGAACTGCCATGACCTCCCCAACAACATGTGACATGCATCCATGGGGATGATATCACAAAGTACCTCATCATGGTAGCTACCGATTTTGAACTTTACTAGGCACTGATCATTGACCAAAACTTTGTGGTCTTTATGGAACCAGGCAATCCGATACGGATGCAGATGCCTTTTCCTCTTCAGCTTCAACTTTGTGACCATCTCCTCTGACACCAGATTATCAGTGCTCCCACCATCAATAATGACATCACAACATTTTCCTTCACACTTGCACCTTGTGCGAAATAGATTCTTCCTTTGTTCAGGTTCCTTTTCCTTAGTCACCAGAGCTCTCCTAACCACTAGGGCTTCTCCCCTTTTAGCATCATCAGAATGTTCAGATTGGGCCTCCCCATCTGCATGTGCAACCCTTCCAAGACCTTTTGGGATTTTGTCTGCCCTTCTTTGGTGTTGTGGATATTCATAGGCTCGATGCCCTTCTTCACCACACTGGAAACACGTTCCTCCGAAACTACCTCTTCCAGATCCTTGTCCATATCTCCCTCATCCTCTACCTCTTTGATCACCACTATTTTGATCACGAGTGCAGTAGAAGTTGTCATTTCTTTGGCTTTGGTTGGTACCCACATCTTCACTTTTCTCTTCATCATCATTTTGGCTTCTTGAAGGTCTTCCACTGCCCCTTCCGCATTGACCTCCTTGTCCTTTTTGCTTGCCATCAAATCTTTTGTTCAGCTTCTCTTCCACCTTCAGAACAAACTGATACAGATCCTCAAGGGTGGTCATTATGACTAGGCTTAACTCCTCCTGAATGCTCCATTGTAACCCATTAAGATATCGGGCTACCTTCTCCTTATTGGCCTCTGTGTGACCCATTCTGATGATTATCTTGTCAAAATATTCAGTATATTCTTTCACAGATCTTCTTCCTTGCTTCAACCCTTGCAATTTCTTCAACAGATCTAACTCGTAGTCCACTGGTATGAACTGCTTCTTTAGTTTCTCTACCATGTGATCCCATCTAGTGCTCTTGCCTTTCCCTCTTCGATTTCTTTCCAACTGGACCTCTTTCCACCAAATACTGGCATGGCCTTTTAGCTTCATTTTCGTAAACTTAACCCAATCTGGGTCCTCTATCTCCTCATACTCAAAATATTCTTCTAGCTCGTTGATCCAGTCG
Source organism: Sequoia sempervirens (assembly GCA_007258455.2). NCBI lineage: Eukaryota > Viridiplantae > Streptophyta > Pinopsida > Cupressales > Cupressaceae > Sequoia > Sequoia sempervirens. Next base: position 52,537,684 of record VDFB02075321.1, on the reverse strand, counting down.
ATCAACTCTTTTGGGTTCAAATTTCTGGAATAACTGGGGACTTCTGCTTTGGGTCTTTTCCTGATCTTTGAAATGGCCCTTATTAGCCACATTTGGTCTTGATTAATTGCTTCTTCTTACTCTTCTACATTTGACCCTTCTTCCTCTCCTTCATCCTCACTTTCCTCCCTCGGGTTTAACCCTCTTCTCAACTGCTCTTGTAACGCGTCAATATGTCTCTAGAGGACTGCTAGTGCATCTCTTCCACCAACATTTATGCCACCTCAACCGCCTCTGGCACCACCATGCCTACTAGGCATCACTCTTGGAGGAATCTTTCTTGACCTTGACCCAAAACCACATTCTTGGTGCAAATTGCCTTACGGTCAACAATCTGTCCACACGCTCAATAAAACCCACTCTAATACAACTTGATGAGGGCACAACCAGAGACACAGAAAATAACCTACAAACAAGAGAATAATTTTATTATGCAGAAAATGGAGCTTCTTACATGTAGAGGATCTCAATCCCCAAGTTCTACAACACATGCAAGTTACAGAAAGCTATAGATTAACCCTTTCATAATATGCGAGCTTGTTCCCCAAAAAGTTACCCAAAAATTAGAAACTCGCCCATAAATAGAGCTCCTCATTAGTTTGGAGCCAAAACAACATTCAAATTTGAGTTTAGGTGGTTTGGTGCCAACAATTTACAACATGAAGTTCAAATTTCAAAAGAGCATTTGCAATTGTATCTTCTAGAAAGTGCGCCAACTTCCTGGGGCCATAACTTTTGATCCGAGAATCTGATTCACAAACCGTTTGAACCGTTGGAAAGATCTCGAAATCAATAACTCGCTCAAAATTGGCTATGCCAATTTTTGCAAGTTTCAAGGCCATTCCGAGAAATCTAAGTGCCTCAAATCAACTTAGAATATTTTCGTGTGCAAATCTAGGAAACTAAAACTACAATATATTTAAACCCAGGAACAAAAAATAAAAACCATAAATTGGGAATTTCATTATAATGAAAAGGGTATCCAAAACTGTAAAAACATCTAAAAACTGAGAAAATTGAAATTTAGCTATTTTTGGGTGATGCAAGATTGCCCTTACACCACTGGATGCTCCTACATCAGACACCCAGGGTAATTTGAGAAGTGACCCTGTCACGTCTCAGATGGTGGAGGAAAACCCAAATGGTCAACCTCTGCCTTAGGCAACAAGGATGAATTTTCAACAAGCCTTCCTTTCCATTTCACCAGATATTCTTCATACTGCATGTTCCTAGTACTTCTTCCCACACAACTATCCAGGATTTTTTCAATCTCCTCCTTTTCTGAAGTAGGGGTTGGAATCCCACACTATTCCATCATTGGTACTTCCTCTCTACCACCTTCATGATACTCTATCAAATCTGAAATGTTGAACACAGGGGAAATGTTGAATCCATCTAACACATCTACCTCATATGCATTCCCTGAATCATGCCTCTTCAAAATTTTACAGGGACCAAACTTTTTCATCTTCAATTTTTTATATGTTCCCACTAGAAACCTTTCTTTCCTCAAGTGGACCATCACTTCATCACCAATCTAAAACTCCTTATACCTCCTCTTCTGATCTACCTTAGCCTTATACTGCATATTCATCTTGTTAATATGTTCTCTTACCTTCTCATGTATATCCTTGATGTGTTCTACAAAATCTTCAGCTTCAACACTTATTTTCTTCTCTTGGTCCATCTTCCTCAATTCTGCAGCTATTCTGGGGCTACCTCCATACACAATCTAGAATGGTGATCTACTAGTGCTTCTGTTGACATAATTGTTGTAAGAAAATTCTGTCTTGGGTAAGATCAAATCCCATCCCTTGGGTTTCTCTCCTACCAAACATCTCAGTAGGTTACCTAGACTCCTGTTAACAACCTCTGTCTGTCCATCTGTTTGTGGATGGTGTGTAGAACTAAACTTTAACTCTGTCTTCAGCTTCTTCCACAAGGTCTTCCAAAAGTACCCCACAAATTTGGTGTCACGATCTGAAACAATACTCTTTGGCAGACCATGTAGCCTCAACACCTCTTTGAAGAACGAGTTAGCAATGTGGACTGCATCATGGGTCTTCTGACATGGAATGAAATGTGCCATCTTCGAAAACCTATCAACCACCACAAATACTGAATCATTCCCTCATTGTGTCCTTGGAAAACCAAGAAAAAACTCCATACTTATATCCTCCCACAGCCTCTCTAGTACAGGTAAGGGCTGATATACCCTTTAGCCATCTAACATACCCTACAATGGTATTTTGACTCACTCCTTTAGTCATCTGACCTACCCTGCAGCTTTGTACAAACTTCTTCACATTTTGTGACAACTCAGGCCAATAATAATGCCAATGGTCTTATCCTGACCAAAATGTCCTACCATTCCTCCACTATGCTTCTCCTTTATCAGGTTCTCCCTCATGGAACTCCTCGGGATACACAATTGACTTCCCTTAAATAACATACCATCCTGGATACACAATAGGCAATGGGCTTACCTTCTTGGCTCAACACTGCTCCAATGGCACAACCACTAGCATCAGAATCCACCTAAAACACTTTGTTGAAATCTGGGAGGGCTACAATAGGTTGCTCTGTCACCTTCTGCTTCAATAGTTCAAAATTTTTTGCCACTCCAATGCTCCACTTGAATTCTTTTCTATCCCCTCTCATTGTTTTAGTCAGGGGTCCACAAATACTACTGAAGTTTCTAATTAAATTTCTATAAAAACTAGCCAAACCATGGAAAGATCTCACCTCCATAGAAGTTCTTGGGGTAGGCCATTCCAGAATAGCCTTCACCTTCTCTGGGTCCATCTTGAGACCTTCTGCTGAGACAACAAACCCCAAGTACACTAACTCCCTCTTCACAAAACTAAACTTCTTTAGATTAATCAACAGTTTCTCTTCTCTTAACTTCTCAAAGGCTCTCTGAATATGCATTAGATGCTCATCCAATGTCTTACTGAAAATAAAAATATCATCTATATACACAATAACAAAACTTCCCAGAAATTCTTTTAGTACCTTGTTCATGAGCTGCATGAATGTGTTTGGTGCATTGGTTAGCCCAAAAGGCATGACTAACCACTCGTACAGGCCCTCTTTGGTCTTGAAGGTAGTCTTCCATTCGTCTCCCTCTCGAATCTAGATTTGGTGATATCCACTCTTCAGATCAATCTTTATGAAGTACTGAGCTCCACTCAAACAAACCATTAGGTCATCCATCCTTGGCAGGGGAAATCTGTACTTGATTGTTATCTTGTTTATGTCTCTAGAATCTGTACACATCCTCCACTCCCCATCCTTTGGTGCTAGTATTGTAGGTACTGTACATGGACTCAAAATCTCTCGTATCAAACCCTTTCTCAACAACTCTTGAACTTGTCTTTTCAACTCCTCATTTTCTACTAGAGTCATTCTATGAGCTGCCTTATTTGGCAAACTGGCTGCAAGAATCAAGTCAATCTAATGACTGATCTTCCTTATTGGTGGTAAACCCTCAGGTACATTATCAGAAACAATATCCTGAAACTCATCCAACATTCCAGAAACTTCTTCTACAACCTTCTCACTATCCTCCTTACTCACTCTAGGAATCAATGCATAACACACATGCTCATGCTTCATACCTTCTAAAAAAATTCTTCCATCTACATAACAAATTCTAGCACTACTACATACCTTTTCTTCCGTCTCCTTCAGGGGTTTCAACTTGTGACGAACCCCATATTTTGTCAAGGAATAAGTGTTTGCATGGCCATCATATATAGCTCACCTATCAAACTGCCACAGCCTCCCCAACAACATGTGACATTCATCCATGGGGATGATATCATAGAGTACCTCATCATTGTAGCTCCCAATTTTGAACTTTACTAGGCAATGCTAATTGACCAAAACTTTGTGGTCTTTCTGCAACCAAGCAATTTGATATGGATGCAGGTGCCTTTCCCTCTTTAGCTTCAACTTTGTGACCATCTCCTCTGACACCAGATTATAAGTTCTCCCACCGTCAATAATGACATCACAACATTTTCCTTCACACTTGCGCCTTGTGTGAAATAGATTCTTCCTTTTTTCTGGTTCCTTTTCCTCAGTCACCAGGGCTCTCCTAACCACTAGGGCTTATCCTCTTTTAGCATCATCAGAATGTTCAGATTGGGCCTTCCCATCTGCATGCACAACCCTTCAAGGACCTTTTGGGCTTTTGTTTGCCCTTCCTTGGTGTTGTAGACATTCATAGGCTCCATGCCCTTCTTCACCACACTGGAAACACGTTTCTCTAAAACCACCTCTTCCAGATCCTTTTCCATATCTCCCTCGTCCTCTACCTCTTTGATCACCACTATTTTGATCACGATGGCGGTAGAAGTTGTCATTTCTTTGGCTTCGGCTGGTACCCACATCTTCACTTTTGTTTTCATCATCATTTTGGCTTCCTGAAGGTCTTCCATTGCCCCTTCTGCTTTGACCTCCTCGTCCCTTTTGCTTGCCATCAAATCTTTTGTTCAACTTCTCTTCCACCTTTAGAGAAAACTAATACATATCCTCAATGGTGGTCATTCTGACTAGGCTTAACTCCTCCTGAATGCTCAGTCGTAACCCATTAAGATATTGGGCTACCTTCTCCTTATTGGCCTCTGTGACCCGTTCTGATGATTATCTTGTGAAAATATTCAATATATTCTTTCACGGATCTTCTTCCTTTCTTCAACCCTTGCAATTTCTTCAACAAATCTAACTCATAGTCCACTGGTATGAACTGCTTATTTAGTTTCTCTACCATGCAATCCCATCTGGTGATCTTGCCTTTTCCTCTTCGATTTCTTTCCAACTAGATCTCTTTCCACCAAATACTAGCATGGCCTTTTAGCTTCATTTTCACAAAATTAACCCAATCTAGGTCCTCTATTTCCTCAGACTCAAAATATTCTTCTAGCTCGTTGATCCAGTTGATCAACTCTTCCAGGTTCAAACTTCCAGAATAACTGGGGACTTCTGCTCTGGGTCTTTTACCGATCTTCGAAATGGCCCTTATTAGCCACATTTGGTCTTGATTAATTGCTTCTTTTTCCTCTTCTACATTTGAACCTTCTTCCTCTCCTTCATCCTCACTTTCCTGCCTCGGGTTTAACCCTCTTCTCAACTGCTCTTGTAACGCATCAATCTGTCTCTAGAGGGCTGCCAGTGCATCTCTTCCACCAGCATTTATGCCACCTTGACCACCTCTGGCACCACCATGCCTACTAGGAATCACTCTTGGAGGCATCTTTCTTGACCTTGACCCACAACCACGGTCCTGGTGCAAACTGCCTCACGGTTGGTGATTTGTCCACATGCTCAAGAAAACCCGCTCTGCTACCACTTGATGAGGGCACAGCCCGAGACACAGAAAATAACCCACAAACAAGAGAATAATTTTATTATCCAAAAAATGGAGCTTCTTACATGTAGAGGATCTCAATCCCCAAGTTCTACAACACATGCAAGTTACAGAAAGCTATAGAATAACCCTTTGCAATATGCAAGCTTATTCCCCAAAAAGTTACCCAAAAATTAGAAACTCACCCATAAATAGAGCTCCTTATTAGTTTGGAGCCAAAACAACATTCAAATTTGAGTTTGGGCAGTTTGGCGCCGAAAATTTACAACATGAAGTTCAAATTTCAAAAGAGCATTTGCAATTGTATCTTTTAGAAAGTGCGCCAACTTCCCAGGGCCATAACTTTTGATCTGAGACTCTGATTTGTGAACCGTTTGAACTGTTGGAAAGGTCTCAAAGTCAATAACGCGCTCAAAATTGGTTGCCGATTTCAACAAGTTTTGGGGCCATTATGGGAACTCTAAGTGCCTCAAATCTAACTCGGAAGATTTTAATATGCAAATCTGGGAAACTAAAACTGCAATATCTTTCAACCCAGGAACAAAAAATAAAAATCATAAATTGTGAATTTCATTATGATGAAAAGGGTATCCAAAAATTGTAAAAACATCTAAAAACTGAGAAACTTGAAATTCAACTATTTTTGGGTGATGCAAGATTGCCCTTACACCACTAGATGCTCCTGCATCATCATCCATAAAGTTGTTTCATTGCTTTTGGATTGGGTGGTTGTCTATGATTAAGTTCATCAATTTTTTTAATGTAATTGGCTTCTTTGTCTAAAGTGGTTGAGGTGGATGCTTTCAATGTGTTGTTTGAGTTTCATGTTGGCATGACTTCTTTTTCGTTTCCCATATGTGAAGCTTTGTTTATGATCTTGTACTCTCCCATGAATGTATGTTCGAAATCTAAGGAATCCCAATCATTTTATAATAGCTTCTTGTGTTCTTTTTTTTGTTGTTGTATGGGTCCCACATCATGTGTAGTTGATGTTGTTGTGTTTCTCAAGCTATAAGACACTATAAGGCTCAGGATCGATGGCAAGGGTGTATACTTTATTGTTGTAACTGTATTTCATTTTTTGATGAAGAGTGGAAGGCACACCATTCATTGCATGAATCCATGGTTGGCCTAAAATGAGATTACATGAAAGTTCATGAGGCATAACATGGATTGGTGTATTCAATTTGGCCACTCCAACTTGGAGAGGTATAATGATCACCTCAAGCAATTTCTTTTTGATATTGTAAAATCCCTTAAGATGGAAAGAATCAGGTTGAATGTTTGATTTATCAATGCCAAGCCTATCCAAAAGGATGACACTACACAAGTTAAGGGCATAGCCAATATCTACAAGAGTTCACTTTATCCCTGTGGTATTGTATTTAGCTATGATCATGAACGTATCATTTATTTTTACACTTCCAAATGGGGGAGTTCGCTTTCATGGAAAACAATGCTAGTGTTTAATCCTTGAATTATGGCTACTATGTCATTTGGTTGTGTGTTAGAAGGGATAGGAACTTGTTGTAAGGCTATTTGAAGAATAGTGTGATAGGTAGGTGAATTCTGAAGTAAATCACATAGGGATATCTTTGCGAGAGTTCTCTTAAATTGTTCGACAAGATCATACTCCCTTAATTGAGGAGCACTAGGCAGTATAAAATTATTCAAAGGTAGGGAAGTTGGGGTTGGTTGTTGGGTAATGGATTGTTTCTAGTGTTGTATGTATATGAAATGGTATTATGACTTGGTTGTTGTGACACATTAGTTTGAGGTAGGTAAAGGATAAGTTCGGGTTTGTTTTGAGTTGAAGGTTTGTGTGAAGGTAGATAAAGGATGATTTTAGGTGGGTTTGGAGTTTTTTATTTGTGTGAAGGTGGTTAGTGAATTAGAGGGTTTTTAGGATGCCCATGGGCTATGTATGAGGTCCATTGGTCAAGGGGGATCTAATGGAAAATTGCACATTCATAACCTCAGTAGTCTTAGTTTGATGTATCTCAAATAAAGGGAAATCTAGAATCACCCTTTTATCATGAGCTAAGGAAGACACAATACTAGTGTTGTCATTTTCTAACACCATGATATTCTCCCTAGGAGGAGAGTTTTTAGGAGAACTTCGAATCAAATTTTCATGACATTCATGGATTGGTTTTGCTAGAATGACTTCATCACTAGTAGGGGAATGATCAATGGTTGAACTATCTTGCTCAATAAGGGTTGCATTAGGTGAAAGGGGACAATGAAGATTCTCATGACTCTCATTAGTTGTGTTTTATATCATCAAAGCATCTTCTTTAAAACTAGGGGAGATACTAGGAGAAGAACAAGTATGATTATCATGATCATGTACGACCTCATTCCTTTGTTCCCTAATGTCTTCCAAAATAGGATAGGTAGGGAAAGGATCATAAAGAGGGTTGTTGTAGACTAGCATATCTGCATAATTTATAATATTATCTTGCTTAAAATTATTCTCACAAACCAAAGAAGAATGGAAATTAGGTAAGGTTATGTTTAGGAATGTGTCTATGATTTCACTCTCTTGTTCTAAAATATCTTCCCAAAGGGGATGAGGAGAAGGACAAACAAGATCTTCATGATTCTGAATGATTGTATATTCTTTCACCAAGATACCTTTGTCATTAAAAGAAGAGGTATCGTGAGAAGAAAAAATAGGATCATCATGGTTATCTATGTTTGTATGTTGTTCTATCACATTATCCACACAAATAGGAGAGATAGGAGGGGTTGTAAGTTTAAGGTTAACATTGTCATTTTCACTCTCTTGTACTAAGAGACTTTCATAACTAGGGAATCCATTGAATGAATGACTATCATGCTTATTGCCTCACTTTTTTTTTGCAAATTTGGAAAATATTGAAACTAAAATTTGTAAAAAGTAAACTATGCAAACTTGAAATGCAATGCAAGTGTAAAATGAAATGCAATTTTTAGGTTTTAAACCAAGCTAATTTTTCAGTTTACACGATGCAACGATTTGAAAATGAAATGTTGTGAATGCTAAAGTGCAATTAAGAAATGCGTGAAATGAGCTAATTTAAGATAAATCTAATGAAATGAATGTTATGGAAACTCAACCAACTGATATAGATAGATAATAGAACCAAACAAAAGCTTAAAAATAGGGTTTTCAATTCTATAAAAAGGCAATTTTAGGGGTGAAAAGGGACTGATTCGCCCAAGGTGGCAAATGAGTCCCAGTGGGGATTTTTTTCAGAATTTAAAGAAAATTTTTGACTGATTTTGATGTTTTCTATGTTGTATGAGGTAGACCTAAGATGCCAATGCAAAATTTCAAAAAAAATTAATGATTTAAGATGCAAAAATGCAACCTATATGCAAAAACCTAGCATGCAAATTAACTAATGCAAGCCTTAATATAAAGTCAATGCAAGCTAGATCTAGGATGATTAAGGACTCCAAATCATAAAAGAAAAGTATTCTAAAGGTGGGTTCACCAAAATGTAAGCAAATATTTTTGTGCCACAAACTCCCTAACACTTCTAGGGTTTTTCCCCTAGAAGGAGAGAGGTAGGCCAAAATGGCCAATTTCTTCACTCAAGATTAATGAATGAATAGATGCAATATGCCTAAATAATATTCTCTAAATGCATAAAACTAATGAAAGATATTGATTATTAAGTGAAAACTGAGAAAATGTAAGTTGTTGGAAAACACATTATGATATGTGAAAAGACCTAGAAATGAAAGTAAATTGTAAAAAAAATAGATTAAACTAAATGTGTGCACCTGAGAAATTTTTGGAGACTGGAAATGACTTCTGAAATCTTTTTGATGCTAAAAATTTTTCCTACTGGGAGTCATTCGCCATTCTGGGTGAATTAGTCCCATATCTTGGAAGCTATTCTAGAGTATGTTTCAGACAAATGGGTATCCAAAACTACAGAAAACCTTTTTCAAGATTGGAAATGGGATGCATTCATCACAAATGGAGAATCAATCCACTTTTGAATTTCTGAAAATCTAAAAGTGGAAAGAAAAGCCCTCGGTGTGCTCTTCAGTTCCTGATAGGTATCTACCTCTGAAAGTATGATTTTCAACACTGTAGGTGATTTTTTGTGAAAAAATTCTCTAGTCAACAAGGAGATGTCTTCAACAACTTTACAACCTGATCTTTAATGATTTCCAAGTCTTCAAGATGCCTAAATCTACAAACACATAAGAAGAAAAGGAGGAACGTTGGATGTTAGGGCATGGGGGTTTGCCTTGGTCAAACCCCTTTTTAGGTAATTAAACCAAAATGAAGAAAAAATGTAATGAAGCATGAAAAAATGGAGTTATATACTTGCCATGATGTTTGATCTTGAATTTCTATAACAAAATATGAAGATTCTACCCTTCAATGTCTGAAAAATGATATTGAATGACTTGGAATGTTAAAACCCTAGCTTGATTGACTTCAGGTGGAAAAAAAATGATGAATGAATGATAATATGTGTGAATTATGGTTTAGAGACTTCTATTTATATTAAATTCACCTTATTTTTCCACTAATTGGATCCCTAAGGCTGACATGAAAGAAAAATCAACTTAAACTCCAAAATTTCCCGCTCAAACCCCAAAAATGACTCAAATTGGAATCATTCACAATCAAGGGTGAATGGGTCCCACCTAGATGATAATGATTCACCCCTAATGGAAAATGGGTCCCACAGGGGCCATTCTTCTAGTTGGAATGCTAGGAAGTAAGGAAATCATGTTTATATGGTGATTTTGTTAGTTATTTCATCAAATTATGCCTTGGGATGCACAATGTGGGGCCATAGGGCTTATTAATGATGATATAAAGGTTTAATAAGGAAAAGGACACAAATTTCAATGTGAAATTATGATTAAATACACTTTACATCATTAAAATAGGATTCATACAGCCTAGAAAGGCACAACATCCAATGTGAATGTGTAGGAGACATTATAACACTAGATTAGAATTAAGTTTAATTCATAAAGCCTTCTAGATTTATGTAATAATGCCATTAAATATATTTTACAATGTTGTATTAGGCGGAAAAATGGGTCCATGAGACTTGAATACTTGATGAAAGTCTAGAAAAGTGTGAAAGTCTTTTACAACACTTTACAACACCTTTACAAGACATCGTTAGATGCATTTTATTCTGTTTGCAAGGGTCCAATACCAAGTGTGGATGTGTAAAAAACCTCACAACACCAAATCAAGGCCTCATTAATTCCAATTTGTCATTAATTATTCCCAAATCAAGCAAGCAGAAAGGGATAATTTTTCCATGTCCACAACAACTAAAGAATACTCTTGCTAAGATATCATTATGAGACCTTATTCAAGCCTCCCCTAATTATCATAACATTATTCAAAATTCTTTACAAAAATTTCCTATCGCTTCTAATGCACAACTAAATGACATAGCCACCATGATTCAAGGAATAAATGTTGACATTGTTTTTCACCAAAGTGAGCTCCTTCCTTTGGAAGTGAAAAACCAACATGATGCTTTCATGATAATAGCTAGATACAATAGAACATGAATAAATCAAACCATTTTTTAAAATGGATTTTCTCTTAATGTGTGTAGCATAAAACTTTTGGATAGGCTTGGTGTGGATAAATAAAAAATTCAACCTAATTCTTTATCTATTCAGAGATTCAATAATGTAGGAAAAAAATTGCTTGACCTATGACCACTTTACCTATTAAAGTTGGAAAGGCCACATTAGAAACATCAATCCAATGTGTTATAACTCACAATCTTTCATCTAAACTTCTTTTAGGAAGAACATGGATTAATACAATGAATGGGGTTCCTTCTACTCTTCATTGTCAAATGAAGTATGCCTACAATAAAGTATATAGAATCAATGTCGACCTTAAACCAAACAATTGTCTAAACATTGAGAAAAATAAAGAGAATCCTTTGAAAACATTGACACCGACTACACAAGTAGAACCTGTGGAAGACAAAGGCAAAGAAAAGCATATTAAAAAAGTCATGAAGCTGTAAGAAGATGATTGGGGTTCCTTAGATTTCACATTGAATTCATGGGTGAATACAATATTATAGACAAAGACTCTAAAAAGGGAAAAGATAAAGTATTAATGTCAACACAAAATTCAAAAGACCCTTGAAAAGAATCCACCTCAGCCACCTTAGAAAATGAAGAAAATTATACAAAAAAAATTGATGAATCTGATTACGAACAACCACTAACTTCAAAAGAAATGAAAAAGCTTTATGGAAAAGGTTATGATCTCATGAAACAACTTGGATACAGTGGAAAAGGATTTCATGCTAGATAACAAGGTATTTGTGTCCCTATAGATCCTAGAATGCAAGAAAATACTAGTGGTATTGGTTATCATCCCTCAAAAGAAAAAAACAAGTTGTCATTCAATATCCAAACTCTTACAAAAGACTCTTCTAAGCCAACTTTAAAACTAGTACATCCTGAACTGATAAACACTAGTGGTCTTTGTTATTTTCCTTTGAAATAAATAGATAAATCTTCATTTAATATCAATTTCATCACACAAAACACTAATGATTTGAGTTCATTATATTTTACACCCTCCTTTCAAGGAGAGAACAAAATATCTCAATCTAAAGTTTTGTGTAAATATGACATCGTGTACTAAGGAAGAGATATCTTTGTTGCAAAATAAAGGAATGTCTTTTATTCATCAAGAGAGTATCTTTTCAAGAGTCCTCTAAGATAGTTTGATATCCCTCCCTCCAAGAACATGAAATAAATTCTACTAAAAGAGTTCATTTTTTTCATATCATAGAGTTCATGCTCATTCTACAAATGAATGTAACACTTTAAGTGAAAAAATTCAACATCTTAAGGATTATGGTGCTCTCTTATTTTAGGGCACCTAATTCCTCTAATTGATACTTATTTTCACTCTAGAATGTTACTCATCAATCCTTATGGCTCATCCTTGTCCAACACTAAGTGGGGGCAATGGGTTAGGAAGCCTTACCCTCATATGGCACTCGTTGTTGTCTCTTTTGGCTAGTTGACCACCTTTCATGTACATATAAAAGTGAGCTTGGGATGTGAATGGCATGCCTTAAGTTGGCTCACATGTAACATAATGAGTTTCAGGTGGCAACACATTTTCATGACATACATTGGAAACATATGACGGCATAGGGATTTCCAAGTAAGCTCTCATATCTTCTTTTACTTTAAAGAAATTTCTCACAAAAATGGTATTAGAAACCACTTTAAAGTGGGGGCATACATTAGTACTCATGTTTCATTGTGTGATTTTATTTCTTCTTATTATGTGTCCCTTTCTTTGTGGTGTCATTGGGCTTGATTTCCTCTAAGAGCATGATATTTCTTTGACTTGTCCTCTCTTGGAGACATTAGGCACGATGCTCCCTAAGAAGAGACCTTACATGAACGAAGCAAAATCCCTTTGAATGTACCTAATTTTCATTTATGATATTTTTTATATGACCACCTTGCATCAAACACTTTTCTTGCTTGTAGGTCGATCCTATTTGTTCATGAGTTTCAAGCATACGAATCTTTGCTTTCCTCATGAAGCTCAAAGTTCATTGTTTTATGGTTCCTTGTCAAAGTTATCAGGAGGTGTAGCTTTGGTATGGTTAGCATATGATGAGAAGCCTAAACATGGACATGAATTTCTCATTATATAGTGAGAAGCCGATATAGAGGCATGACTTTACCCTTTGGATACTCACCTAGTAGACAACCTAAATTTTCGTTGCCTCAGAGTGAGCATGCATCTTTGGAAAAAAATATTATATCCGATCCATAATGTGTGGGACAAATGATCGAAGCTTGATTCACATTTTCTTTTTTTTTCCTTTCATCTTTTTGACATTGCATTTTTTAGTATCTTGGTTTGCTACATATCATACACCTTGTGTGTGTCCCTTTGTACTTATTTTGGTTTGGAATAGGATCTTGGATCATGGGGGATTGGCCACCTCCTTTTATCCTTGTCATCATTTTTTATCTGCATTGGTAATGCTTGGACCCCTCTTAAATGTCTACTTACGTCTAAGTTTGAAAAAAATTCCCCCTCTCACTAAAGTAGGGGCTAAATGTAGTGTAGAAAAATGTCATCATTTATATTTTCACACCTAATTTGGGAATAATTAATGTTAAAATTAACCTAATGTCACCTTGATCTAGTGTTGTAATGTGTTTTATGCATTCACACTGGGTTTAGGGTCCTTATATGCTAAATGAACCTAACTTTTCCTTAATTTAGTGTTTTAAAGTGTATTCATTTACACGAGGTCACATTAAATTTATGGCCCTTGTAAACTAAATGGACCTAACGGTGCCTTATTTAGGGTGTTATAAAGTGTATCTTAACACTTTCACACTAATCTAGGGTTTCATTAATAAATTAGGCTTCTTTATGCCTTATTTGGCCTTATTTTGCATCCATAAGCCTTAATTAAGGCATCTATTCAAGATTAATTTTGACATATATCAATATCCAATCATAATTCATGTGTTCTTGGATTGTATAGCCTATATTTAGTGATTTGGGAGTCATATGCCACCTTCAGCATATGAGTCCCACCTATTCTTTGGGGCCCCAATCCTGATTTCACATCAATCTAAGAATTTCTTGAAAAATATGTCCCAAAGCCTAGCCTAATGTGACTCATACACAAAAACTGGTGTATGAATCTTATGTGACTTAAACCTAAATTAAATTCAAATTCTTGGCAGAATTTTATTCTCCTAGATTTGGTTTCAACTTGTAGTGTTGTAATTTTGAGGAATTTGGCATAAACAAGTATAAATACAAGGCCATTTCACTCATTTTCACCTAAGACCTTCAAGAGAGAATTTTTAATAGCAATTTTGTGATTACAAGTCTTCACAAGAGTATTCAAGTACGTTAAAGAGCATCCTTAAAGCATTCAAAGGAATATTTCTTCATTATTTATTGCAGCAATTCAAGATCCATCATCATGTCAAAGACATAGTGCATCAAGCATGTGGTTGAGCTAATTTTGTTGATGTAGCATTGAAGATCCATTTGCAAGCATTGTTTCACATCCAATTTGAGATCAAGATCTACATTATTCATTGCCACTTCATGTTAGTTTGCAGATTTGTATTCCAAGGAATCATCCAAGGTATCGTCATTTCATGTTTCATGCTTCATGTCCTTATTTCATTGTTTCATCATTTGGTTTAATTACCTAAATGCGGTTTGACCAAGGAAAACCCCTATTCCCTAACAAAACAACACTTTTTCTCTCTCTTTGTCTAATTTTAGGTTTATATTTTGAAGACAAAGTAGATTTGAAGCCTTCAAAAGTATCAAGATTACAAAGTTGTAAAAGCTGCAAAAGTTGTTATGTAAACTTGTTAAGGCTCACAAAAACTTAGATCTAGAGAAAGATATCCAACCTATCTACATGAAACCAATGATAAAAGGCTTATATGATCCATCTTTAGAGGCTCATGAAGTTTCACTTCAAAATTTTGCTCTTGGGAAACTTTGCAATAAAATGAGACTCATACATGACTTGTGGCATATGAGTCCCAGTATACCTGTTTTTGGGTATTTTCTATAGATCCTAATTCAACAGTTCTAGATTCTTGTTTCCACCCAAAAAACCCTAGTTTGGGACTAATATGCCCAAACTGACATATTTGTCCCAATAGGCTTCAAACAACAATATTTTAGGGTTTGGAGCTTGTTTTGACCACATCTTTCTTCTGGGTGTAACTTTGTCTGTTCTCAGTTTGTTGTTCTACATTTCAATTTCATATTCTAGGTCATATCACTAGATTTTGCATAGCATTTACATTTCTTATCTTTCAAATACCTTTCTTAGTAGTGAACCAGGCTCTTATTTCCTTTAATCACACCCTATGCCATCCCTATTGTAGATCTCTTTCCCCTTTACATCCTTGGATTGAGATATCTAGGGTTTTCCTTGAATAAGAAGTGTAAGAGAACTTGTTGTTGTATCTCCTGAGCATTAAAACAACAATTTTATTCCTTTCAATACCATTTTTAGACCATCAGGGGTCATATTGGATTAGTTTTGATGTTTAGGTGGAAACTTGTAAAAAGTTGCAAAAAGTTGCAAAATGTTGTCATTGTTGTCACCTGAAAGTTGTAATTTTGGTTTGGAAAGTTAGGAATCATTTTTGGATAGTATGAATGAATGTAATTGGTTAAATATGACATATTTTCAGGCCAAAAAGGATGGATAGGAATTGGAATGATAGAGAACTCATTTTGTACACGTTTTTCTTTGTATTTTCTATGTGAAATAGCTTGTAATCCATGTTGTATGGCCTTGTATGGATTGGTACAGACCTACAACTTATATGGATGGAAAGCTAGTTCAATTTTATATTTTTTTTCTTCTTATGATTCCTAAATTAAAGTTTGTTTAATTTTTCTAATAAGGCAATCTTCCTAATAGTCCTATTTAGAAACTAGGGTTTCCAATTTTGAGAAAAAATATATTTCTCTTGATTGGCATAGTGGAATTTACTGAAATTTTCAATTAAACTTTGTTTTTACATATTCTAATGGTTCCCAAGATCTTGGACCGATATCTTTTTTCCACAAGGAGTTATGCTAGACTATGTGTCTCATTTTGCAAGAAAAGAGTCATAAAACCCTAGTTCCATGAGGGTTTAATGAAATATATGCAAGGTTGGGTCATGAATGTGTGGTAGATAATTGATACATGTTGTAAGAGGTCTGCATAGTCAAAGAATTCATATGGAATTTTGGTTTCTTAATTTGTTGATGTTATTTCTAAGGATGCATTAAGTTGCAACAATTTGTTTCTTGCATGAATCATTGTGTCAACTAGTTATTTGGCCATGATTGACTGGAAACCATCAACGTGTGTTGCAAAAGGATTGAATAGTCCAAGACTATCATTTTTCATGTTTTTTCCTCTTTGTTGAGTGCCATTAGGTTTCAGGATCAAAGTGCCAAATTGTACTAGGATGTAACAAATATTGCTGGCAATGAGTCTTTGTATGAAATGTGTCAAAAAAGTTAAGTTGATCTAAGTTGAGTCCTTTCTCTACATAATTTTCCATGATAGGTAACATCTCATGTCCTAATATGAGATCTATAAGGATGTCAATGCTGAGAATTGGTAAGTCATCATTGATAAATTCTTTATTGATATCTTTAAAATAAGTACAAAAAAATATGGCCCCAATTACCTTGTCAACTTGTACAATGTTAGATGCTCATGCTCTAGATACTCAATTGGATGGATGAAGCCTACTTCAAGTAGTTTCTATATTTCTTACTTGACCAAGAGGGTAGTTTGAGCATGCATATTCATGTTCTTTTTGTATGTACAATAAATTCATTAGGATGTACTAATAGGTGATGAACCACCATTTGAAGGATGGACCTAATCCAAGCATATCAGCATAGGACCATGCAAAATTTGTGTATTCTTATTTATTATAGTAGAGAGATTTTTTCTTTCTTTAGAAGAGAGAATTACTACCATAAATGTAAATTCTTATTTTGAATTTGCACCCAAATTTCAATCTACTATGTTTTCTCAACAAATAATATAGAACATTTTGGCCTATATTGATCTATGGAGGAAAGGTTGAGTTCCTCATCTTTTAGCGCCTCAGGAAAGCTTTCACTAAGAGATATACCCTTTATTATTACTTTTTCTAATTTTGACAGTGCCTTGGAGAGGTATTCACTAGGGAACCTCTTATTTATCTTTTGTTTTTTTCTTTTTTGAAACTAAGCAACTCATATTCCCAAAAGTATGCATTAAATTTAAATTCATAAATAAGGCCTAATTCATGATCACTTTGAGGTAAGGTGTCATGAAGTCCCATGAACTCAATAATGGTCTCATCATTTTATAATATATAGAAGGGTGCAAAGCCCTACTAGTACCAATCTATATGCTTTAGATATTGCAGAAGAAGGTTGATTATAAGAATACAATTATGAGGGAAAATCAGAGAGATGCAAAACACAAAATGAGGCTATATTGATTCCACCAATGATATTTTCCACAAGAAGAAAAAAAATGTCATTCTCAGGGTATGTCCAGGATCATGATGGGCCAAAAAGTGGCAATATGATGGGTATGTGGTTGACGACTATTTTATTACCCAAAATTGATGAAACGAAAAGAGTTTTTAAAGGATATTCTCAACTTTCCACCAATATAAATTATGCTTTACTTTGAATTTAATAAGTAATTATTATTCATTTTCTATTCAAATTACGACTAAAGTCCTGATTGATAGGTTGATTCAAAAACATCTATAGCTTTCAAATGGTATCACATTTTTTGAATCCAAAACATGTGCCACATTCTATGCTTCACATACTATAGGATTTAAAAAATAAAAATTGAATTTCATGAAATTTTGACAAAGTTCAGGTGGTCAGACATATGATTTTTTATATTTTTTAAAAATTTGTAATAATTAATTAATAATTAATTATTTACATGGAAAAAAAATTACAAAAAAATATGCATCAGATTAGGGCATTATTCCTCTATTTATATCTAAAATATTATAAAAAAATATTATCATTTTATTGTGGTTAGGGTGGTCAGACAGACACCTACTTCCTATTCTTGAAATTTAAATACGACTACATTAAAATTTTAAATTTTCACCAAATAGATCTTTTTTGTTTTTAAACAAACCTAGTATTTTAGAAACTAAATTCAATTTGCTACAGATTCTATTCTTACATATTTTTGAAATGATATAGATAACTTATTCAAATTTTTACGTCAAGTTGCCTAACTCTAATTTTTCTAAATTTTTTGCCACTTAAGGGCCTATTTTTTCCATGATGATCCTGCACATACCCCTCATAGGAACTTGAAAGCTTTATGGGTTGCTTTTGTATAGGTATTTATCAAAGTACCCTCTATATAGAATAGTTGGAGAACAAATAAGTTCTAAAATACCTTATTTATTAAGTCCTAATCCCTTTCTTGTATAGTTAATTCTTTTACTTATATGGAGGGGAACAAGAAAAATTTGTTATACATATTCAAGAAGAGTATCATTTGTATTTAATTTATCCTTATACAACCAAGTATTAACATTATCCTTAATTTTATTATCTTCTAGTGCGCATAATGACTGAAAGGTAATTAGTACATATTCCTTAGTTTTGATTATTTTTAGATTCCTACTAAGAGGGCAAGCCATATTAATGAGGATAGAGAGGCTTTGTAATAATATAAATGGAAACATGAAACTTATATTCAAAAAAAAAATTGCTAGTGATCTTGGCCTCAGGGATTATGGAATTAAGAATGGTGAATGTGTTGGATGAGGATAAATTATTTATATTGATGTATGTTGAAACCATAGTTGTATTGAAAATTATAAAATTAGTACTTAGATAATGGTGGTACTATTGATAGTAGGTTTATATGGATATGTAGTATTCAAATCAATGGGGACTATCATACATAGTGACTTTGATGTCATTGTGAGTAAATTATATGCATTTTTGGTAGGTATATATAGAACAACTTGTATGTCATGTAGACATTAACACACACAAGGAGAATATTGTGTGGGAGGTGAAGTTTAATATCATCCCAAGTAGTATATTGCAATTTTGGGTCCACTTATATAGGAAGAAAAATAGTTCCATTGGATTTATGCTCTACATTATCATATGCTTTAATGGTGATAATTTTGGGCTATAAATACATAAAAATATCCAAATATTAATGGGTTGTAGCATCCTAAATTGTCACTCTTGACAATTTGACACTATATTTAGCTCCCCTATGTGATTAGACCCAATTATGTTCTTAAATTGTCCCTTTATGGTTATGTCCAAAAGATCAAAATTAAATTCATAAATTATTATTCAATATTTATTGAATGATATTAAGAGATCCAAAATAGGTCTAGACTAGGGTGCCACTTCCCTTGTCCATCCTATTTTGGACCAATTTAAAATATATTATTGTCATTATTTTTACAAATTTAAATTCATTTGTCATCTTTTGATAATTATTTTTTTAGGAGAACAAATCAATACATATAAATACAAGTCTATTTCACCATTCAAAATCCTAATAAAACCTAGTGAATTGATTGAACAATTAGGAAACCTAAAAAGTAGTCAAGAGTAGAATTAGTAGATTTTACAACTTATCATCAATAAATATTCATGTTATCAATGCATCAAGTTTATATATGAGTGTGTTCATATTTAATGTTCATTTGTTTTGTGAGTAGTAACACTTGTAGGATTTTAAATTAATCAACCAATTATCCTTGTATGAGATGAGTACAATGATTCTAGTCAATTGAGGAAAACATATTTGAGTGGTAAATTGTAGCACTTATCAATTTATCATTCTTTTTTATCCATTTTTATTTTTCTCAATGGAGGGTAAGCAATCTTTACACTACCATAGCTATTGTAGAGGTGGGAACATCGAAATGGGGTTTGGCTTAGGAAATCCCCTATATGACATGTAACCCTTTCTATCCTCTCCTATGTGTGGGTGATACATTTGAAGTATATTTTTGAAAGGATTGAAGAACTAATTTCCACATCAAGCATTAAAACCTCCTATGTCAAAAAATTAGGGTAAGTGGAATTAATCATCAACATATGAAGTTCTGAAGTTGAGTCTAAAATGGAAGAACCAACTCACATTGACCATTCGTGGTCTGGTTTCTAATTCCTTGGATCTATACTTCCTATTCTGTAGTGCTACATTTATTACAAATTTAGCAAAGAAAGGTAAAAAGGAAAAATAAAAACTAAAAAATTGAAATAAATGAAAAATCAAAAGGAAGATGAGAATTACATAAAGGATAAGAAATTATGATAAAATTTATATTTAGGAATTTTATGTATCTCTATGAGGACCATGAATTCCAATTGTTTTTGGAGGAAGGATTTGATGGGCCTAGATGTATCTTTGTGATGGCTATCTATGTTGGTTGGCAGTGAAACAATATTTGGCTTATATTTTGATAGATTATATTTTCCTTCCTAATTTCCTTTCTCTTTATATACTATTCATTTTTTAGTTGAAAAGACTAAATAAACCATACATACATGACATAATTAATGAAACTTTGTACTTCCATCTTCTATTTTTGTTGTAATTTATATACTCTTATTATTTTCTATGTTATGATATTTTTCTATTTAAATTTTTGTTTGTAATTGGATATTCTATACTATAAGAACTCTATAATGCCTCCTCCAAGATTACTAATTTGACTACATGACTTATTAAAAATTCCCTAAATTATAGTGAAATTAGGGAGCCCTTCTCTATCTTGTGTCCTTTTTTATACTTTGCTTCTATTAGGTTCCCATGATTTATTTCCAATTAAAAAAATCATGTAATGGATCACCGTAGTAGAAAAAAAAAATTATGCCTATTTTTCTACTCCCATGATATAATAGTGAGGGGACTTAATTTTAAAAATTATAAAACCATATAAGTATGAAGGTGTGAGCCTATTTCTAGCCTTGGCGAGTTTTTAAACTTTTATTTTCTAAAATATTTTCCACAAATCAACCTATTTTTACATTCTCCCTCTAGGAGTGTAGTGTCTTTTAAATTTTTTGGCCTTTAATTACTTGGGCCATTAGTTATGAAGCTGATGAGGGCGCAGCCCGAGACTTAGAAAATAACTCACAAACAAGAGAATAATTTTATTATTCAGAAAATGGAGCTTCATACATGCAGAGGATCTCAAATACCCAAGTTCTACAACACATGCAAGTTACAGAAAGCTACAAAATCACCCTTTTGCAATATGTGAGCTTGTCCCCAAAAAGTTACCCAAAAATTAGAAACCCGCCCATAAATAGAGCTCCTCTTTAGATTGGAGCCAAAACAACATTCAAATTTGAGTTTAGGCGGTTTGGCGCTGAAAAATTACAACTTGAAGTTCAAATTTTAAAAGAACATTTGCAATTGTATCTTCTAGAAAGTTTGCCAACTTCCCGGGGCCATAACTTTTGATACAAGACTCTGATTCACAAACCGTTTGAACCATTGGAAAGGAATCAAAGTCAATAATGTGCTCAGAATTTGCTATGCTGATTTCAGCAAGTTTCAGGGCCGTTCTAGGAACTCTAAGTGCCTCAAATCTAACTCGAAAGATTTTTAGGTGTAAATCTAGGAAACTAAAACTGCAATATCTTTCAACTCAAAAATAGAAAATAAAAACCATAAATTGGGAATTTCATTATGATGAAAAGGGTATCCAAAAATGTAAAAACATCTAAAAACTGAGAAACTTAAAATTTAACTATTTTTGGGTGATGCAAGATTGCCCTTACACCACTGGATGCTCCTGCATCAGACACCCAGGCTAATTTGAGAAGTGACCCATCACGTCTCATATGGTTGAAGAAAACCCAACCGGTCAACCACTACCTTAGATAGCCAGGATGAATCTTTCATAGGCCTTCCTCTCCATTTCACCAAATATTCTTCATACTGCCTATTTCTGGTACTCCTTCCCACACGGCTATCCAAGATTGCTTCAATCCCCTCCCTTTCTGAAGTAGGTGCTGGAATGCCATATTTCCCTATTGCTAGTGCTTCCTCCATTCCACCTTCATGATATTCTATCAAATTTGAAATGTTGAACACAAGGGAAATGTTGATTCCATCAGGAAACTCTAACTCATATGCATTCCCTGAATCATGCTTCTTCAAAATATTATAGGGACCAAATTTCTTCATCTTCAATTTGTTATAGGTTCCCATGGGAAACCTTTCTTTCCTCAAGTGGACCATTACTTCATCGCCAGTATGAAACTCCTTATTCCTCCTTTTTTGATCTGCCTTAGCCTTATATTGCATATTCATCTTATTAATGTGTTCTCATACCTTCTCATGTATATTCTTGATGTGCTCTACAAAATCTTCGGATTCAACACTTATTTTCTTCTCTTGGTCCATCTTCCTCAATTCTGCAGCTATTATGGGGCTACCTCTATACACAATCTGGAACAGTGATCTACAAGTGCTTTTGTTGATAGAATTGTTGTAATAAAATTATGCCTGGGGTAAGATCAAGTCCCATCCCTTGGGTTTATCTCCTACCAAACATCTCAATAGGTTACCTAGACTCCTGTTAACAACCTTTGTCTACCCATCTATTTGTGGATGGTGTGCAGAACTAAAATTCAACTCTGTCTTCAGCTTCTTCCATAAGGTCCTCCAAAAGTACCCCACAAATTTGGTGTCACGATCTGAAACAATACTCTTTGGCAGACCATGTAGCCTCACCGCCTCTTTGAAGAACAAGTTAACAATGTGGACTACATCATGGGTCATCTGACATGGAATGAAATGTGCCATCTTCAAAAACCTATCAACCACCACAAAGACTGAATCATTCCCTCATTGTGTCCTTGGCAAACCAAGAACAAATTCCATACTTATATCCTCCCATGGCCTCTCTGTACAGGTAAGGGCTGATATAAGCCTATACTCTGGCTCACTCCTTTAGCCATCTAACATACCCTATAGCTTTGAACAAACTTCTTCACATCCTATGACAACTAAGGCCAATAATAATGCTCACTGATAATGGCAATGGTCTTATCCCGACCAAAATGTTTGTCATTCTCCTATGCTTCTCCTTTACCAGGTTCTCCCTCATGGAACTCCTCAGGATACACAATTGACTTCCCTTAAATAACATGCCATCCTAGATTATGAAATCCAGCCACCTTGTCCTGTCCACTGTAACAGGTTCCTTATAAGCTTTCCAAGCCTCTGCGAAATCAGGATCTTCTGCGTACAGTGTCTTAAGTTCATTGAACCCAACCACTTCAATGTGCATCTTTGTCATCAATGTATGCCTCCTACTTAAGGCATATGCAACCCTATTTTACTTCCCACTCCTATGTTTCAAAATAAAGGTATAACTTTGCAAAAACTCTACCCATTTCATATGCCTCTTGATGAGCTTAAAATATGCTCATAATTTGGATGTTATGATAAACTTTTAATGTCTTTACTTTTGTTATTTCATGGCTGTTTAAACTTTGTTGAAACCTTTTATGGGGATATCCTGTAGCATAATACTTTCATATTCCTACAGCTCATTATGTTGACTTGATTGCATTTATTGCCCGTTGACTCCCTAAAATGGCCGGTATATCGTATATAGTTTTTGAATGATGAAATAGATTTTAAAATGTGTGATTAATGAATAGATATCATGTATATGCCATGCACCTTTTCGTTCACATTTGTTACCTTTTATTTCATAGGTTTTTGAAGAATGATTGAGTCAAGCGCATGCAATCTCGGCCTTGCAGTAAAGTCCATTTCCTGCATGACTTCGAGGAAGCTCCGGTGAAGACTCTTTGATAGAAACCATGGGAAATAATTTTAATGACAATCAATCTGGAAAGAGTGGAGTGCTAGATTCTCTATGGATCGGGTTGAGCACATAAATTCATTTATGAAGTTTGTTCCTTGATTTGGGGATATACTTTACTTCCACATCTTTCTTTGATAGGGTTAGTTAGTTAGTTGCTCTCCTATTTAAAAATAAGATACTCCTCCTACGTGAGAGAGTAGAGGATAGATAGAATGAGAGGAGATGATAGTTAGAGAAAGTTAGAAGCATAGTAATAGTAGATATCATGTAAGAGTTAGGATGATAATGAGAAACAGAATCTATATGATCAAAGATAGAGTTTATTGTTAGTTTCCACATCAATAAAGCAATGTACACCATTATGTTTTCATGAATAAAGTTTGATGAAGTTCTGAGTTTAGCATCTGTGTAATCAGTAGATGCTTGCTAAGGGGGCCCACTTAGTAAGTATCTGTAACTAGTTAGTTAGTTGTTATTTTCTGTTGATCTTCAGATTAGCTTTCATCTTTGAAGTTTTCATACAAACTCAATCTTATAGTGCTCCTGCAGCATAGAGAGTTCATCCCTGTGACTGTTCCTATAGCATAAGGTCAGTTCATAGTTTGTGTTTCAGTTGTAGTTGTTATGGTTCCTATCATAGTTGAGTTAAATAATTTTGCATTACTGTTCTATGGCTTAGATAGAATTTCTTTCTAGTATTATTTCTGCTAAGATTTGACCAAAACTAGTTCCTAGTGCATATATTTTTCTGCTCCATTTAAAGTCTACGTCCCCTAGTTTGACAAGTAAAATGAATGTCCATAGAAAGATATAAGTCACCTGTTGGAATGCCCAATTCCCAGGATAGGTTTTTCTATGATTTTTATATCCTTTTGTGGGTGCGAGCCATTTTTGGTGCCATTGCCAAGGATGGCGTCTAGCTAGGAGTCTGTTAGAAGTCATTTTTAGCATTATTTTAGCTTCTTAGTAAAAAATTCTCAAAATCATTCAAGCCACTACTCACTGTATTGCATGCATAGAAGAAGAAGAAATGCATTGGGAAGGTTCCTCCCTGAAAATCTATTTATTGAACCACCATTTGACCCAGCTGATAATGAACCTAAGGAAAATCCATTCACTTTGTTATTCTAGCAAACAGACATGGCAAATAATCCACCTAATAATCCACCTCCTGCATTTGAGTTTCCCATTGTTCCCCAACAAGATACCGACAATCTTAAAAATATTCCCTCTTCCTTGCTTCCAAAGTTTTATGGCTTGGTTACGGAGGATCTAGAAACTTTTTTGTTTGAATTTGATGTCCTCTGTCACAGTTATGACTACAACACAGACACTCATAAATTGAAGCTATTTCCTTCCACCTTGAAGGAAGGAGCTCTCAGGTGGTTCATGAGTCTGGGAAGAGGCGTTGTAGATAGTTGGGCAGCCATGCAGATGAAATTCCTTGAAAAGTATAAGGAATATTGTAAGAGTGCCAGCAAAGGTGATGACATATTCTGAATTCAGCAGAAGGAGGATGAAAGTCTAGAAGATTATATTTCCAGGTTTTTGTTTTCACTAAAAAGGAACTCAAACCATACTCTCAACGAGGACTCTCAGAAACTAACTTTTCTAAGGGGAATCAGTGATGCCTATATCGACGCCCTGGACCTGATGGGAGGAGGTGATATAACCCAACATCCTTGGGATAATATAAAGAAAATATGTCTTAACTACTCTCGAGCAATAGTTAAGAAAGGTCGAGGTCATCATGCTATAGTGGGGAAGTCTTCTTCTAGTGGAGTTTCTCGGATGGAGATCACAAATTTGCTATCTGATTTCAAGTAGGACATCATTAATAATATGGCTACACAATTGGACACTATGCAAGCTCAGAAGAAACATGCAGAATCTGAGGTAGTTTTGGTCGAATTCTGTCCATACTACAGACAGAAGAAGCATGATTGCAGATGCAAGATGGTGGCTAATTTGGAAGCTAGGAAACTGCCTACTGACTTCAAACCAATAGAAGGTGATGATGATCAAGTGTTCTTTGTTGCGCAAAGGAGACCATGGGCCCAAAGACAAGGTATGCCTCAAGATCCTTTAACTTTTGGTAATCCTTATTTTGGCTATAATAACCAATGGCAACATGCATATGGACCACAACCACCCTGGAATCCACCTCAACCAAGTTGGCCTAATTATCAGACCCCACAATGGCAAGCTCCTCAAGGAGATTGGCAGCAGCCACAAGGGCAATGGACCCCACCTTCAGGAAATTGGCAACAAAATCCTCAATGAAGAGGTCCTCAGCAATGGCAAAACCAGTCTCCTAGATTCTTGCAGCTTCCACAGCCACAACAATAGGCCCTCATGCCACCTCCTGTAGCAACTGCCACAAATTCTGGCCTTCCGAAGTAAATGCCTATGCCTGCCCAGTCGTTGCCCAATCCCAATAATAAGCAACAACAGCAGCCACAGCAAACTGTGTATCTTGTTGAAGCTAACCAATATCAAGCTTATGCCTTAAATGTTAATGACATCCATCTGAGGTCTGGAACTACTTTACCTGCTCCCAAACCACCTCTGATTACTGAAATACCAGATTCTCCCCTTGAAGAATCTACTGCACCTACTATTACTACGGAGCATATGCCTATACCCGATACAGTTTCTACTGAACCTGTTTTGCAGAGACAAGACAAACCACCTTTTCTTCAGAGGTTGCAAAGAACTGAATCTAAATCCATAGAAGAACCCACTTTTTACATTCTAGATCAGCTCAAGAAAGTACAGATTCAAAGCCCTTTATTTCAGGCTATTAAAGATGTTCCCATTTTTTGAAAAGCTATTAAAGAAGCCTGCTTGAAGAATCCTGGACTAAAGAAAAAGGATCCCCAAACAATTCATGTCTTAGGGAAATTGGCTGATATAATGTTGGGAAATGTAGTCATTCCAAAGTATATTGATCCTGGAAGTCCTGTAGTGCAGATACATATAAATGGCCAAGTTGTAAAAAATATTTTGATTGACTTAGGTGTTGTCATTAATGTCATGACAAAGCATACTATGGACTCCTTGAATATTTCAAACATTCGGTCTACACCCATAGTTCTACAGCTTGCAGACAGCTCCACAGTTAAACCTAATGGGATGGTGGAAGATGTAATTGTCACTCTTGAATCTTGAGAGTATCCTATTGATTTCACAATATTATCAGTTAAGGCAACTTTAGGAAGGTATCCAGTCATCCTTGGTAGACCATGGTTAGCAACTGCTGATGCTTTTATAGGATGTCATTCTGGAGATATGACCATTTCTAATGGGTATTCCACAAAGAAATTGGCCTTGTATCCGCCTACTAGACCTCAACCAGATTTGTCCTAACCTGTTTGGCCAGATGTGGGGGAAGAAATTGAAGAAGCCAATTCTTTGGCTCAATTAATGATGCTTCAAAATGATCCATTCTCACAACTTCAGAGTGAAGATTCTTTGCTTTTTCAAATTCTACAATTTAACCCTGATACGGGTAGTTCATCTGATCCAAGTGGCAGCCATCTACAATGTTTCCTGCAGCAACCAAATTTTGAGAACTCATCATCTAAACTTCCAACAATTTTTCATAACTTGCTACCACAAGAGGTACAAACATTACCTATAGATTCTATGAGTAATCTCACTAAGCAGATAGAATTGTTTCTAGATCATTGTTTGAATGTTAATAGCAAGTTGTCACAGTCTCAAGAGGCTGACTTATTAAAAATGCTACAAGAACAACATAAAGCTTTTGCATGGGAATATGGGGACATGCAAGGAATAGATCCTAGAGTTTGTACTCATAGGATATATATCAAAGAAGATTGTTTACCAGTTAGACAACCTTAAAGAAGAGTAAATCCAACACTTAGAGAAATAGTGAAAAATAAACTTCAAAAGTTACTTGATGCTGGTTTTATTTACCCAATCCCTGACAGCCAATGGGTTTCTCCATTAGTCATTATCCCCAAGAAAGGAGGAAAATGGAGAGTGTGTGTATATTATAGGGAGTTGAACAATGCCACTAAAAAAGATCACTGTCCACTACCTTTTGTAGACCAAGTACTAGACTCACTGTCTGGCAAAAGATATTTTTCTTTTTTGGATGGTTACAGCAGGTATAATCAGATAAAAATAGCCCCTGAAGATCAAGATAAGATAACTTTTACCTATCCATGGGGAACATTTGCTTATTTAGTCTTGCCTTCTGGTCTATGCAATGCACCAGCAACATTTCAGAGAGCAGTAATTAGTATCTTTGCTGATATATCTCATGAATGTATGGAGATTTACATGGATGATTTCACTACCTATGGAGTCACATTTGAAGAAGCACTGATGAATTTAGAAAAGGTGTTGAAAAGGTGCAGAGAGAAAAATTTATCTCTAAACAGTGAAAAGTGTTTTCTAATGATGGAAGAAGGTATTGTTCTAGGTCATCATATTTCAAAGAATGGAATTCAGGTTGACCCTGCTAAAATTGTAGTAATTCAAAATTTACAAACTCCTACAAAACAAAAAGATGTCAGAAGTTTCCTTGGCCATGCAGGGTATTATAGAAGGTTTATAAAAGACTTCAGTAAAATTGCCAGCCCACTTTATGCCTTGTTAATAAAGGATTCCCAATTTGAGTGGATAGAGGCCTGTGAAAAATCCTTCCTACAACTAAAGGACTTGCTTACTAAAGCCCCTGTTCTTCAAGGACCAAAATGGAATTTTCCTTTTCACATACATGTTGATGCATCTGATTTTGGTATAGGAGTAGTTTTAAGTCAAAAAGAAAATTCAATTGAGCATGTTATCTACTTTATCAGCAAAAACCTTCATGGTCTTGAGCTCAACTATATTGTTACAAAAAAGGAATTGCTTGCAGTAGTGTATGTTTTGAATAAATTTAGGCATTATGTCACAGGTTATCAGATATTCGTTCATACTGACCATGCAACAATCAAGTACCTGATGAACAAACCTGCCATCTCTGGTAGGTTAGCACGATGGCTCCTATTATTACAAGAATTTGATATCACAATTATTGACAAATCATGAAGAGCTAATGTTGTAGCTGACTTTTTATCAAGACTTCAATCAGCTGCACCTGAGGAACATGAGATCATTGTTGATAGATTTCCTGAAGAACACTTGTTCTCTATTGTTGCACAAACTCCATGGTATGTAGACATTGCCAATTATCTAGCAGCAAATAGAATACTAGCTCACTTTTCCCCAAAAGAAAAGAAGTTGTTGATAGAGAAAAGTTTTAACTTTTCTTGGATTGCAAATTGTCTTTTCTATACTAGACCTGATCAAGTAATGCGAAGATATGTAAGAGAAAATGAGACTTATGATATCTTGCATGCTTGCCATGATGAACCATGTGGGGGGTATTTTGCAGCAAAAAGAACAACAATGAAGGTTCTTACAATAGGGTACTACTGGCCAACACTACACAAGGAAATTGTGGCCTATACAAGGAAATTTGACAGATGCCAGCGTATGGGAAGACCAACTAAGTCAGACGAAGTGCCACTATATCCACAAGTCATAATCACCCCTTTTGATAAATGGGGAATAGATTTTGTAGGACCAATTGATCCACCATCAAATGGAAAATCATACATTCTAGTTTGCACAGACTATGTAACAAAATGGGTCGAGGTAAAAGCTATGACTCATGCCCGAGATAATAAAGTTGCTGAATTTCTGTATGAACAAATTTTCACAAGATTTGGAGTCCACAGAGAGCTTGTAACTGATCAGGGAGCTCAATTCACATCGAAACTGATCACTGCACTAATGAATGACTATAAGATCAAACATAGGAAATCTAGCCCCTATCACCCTCAAGCCAATGCTCAAGCGGAGGTAACAAATAGAGAAATTGAGGCGATCCTCACAAAGATAGTGCAGATCCATAGAAAAGACTAGAGCAATAGAATTTCTGAAGCAGTTTGGGCTTACAGAACTACATGGAAGACACCAACTGGGTTTACACCTTTTGAGCTACTTTATGGGAAAACAGCTATGTTACCCATAGAATTTGAGCATAAAACCTTGCGAATAGCTCTTGAAATCAACATGGACTTATCTGAAGCATAGAAGGACTGTCTCTTGCAGCTAAATGCTTTGGACGAAATGAGAAAAGCTGCCCTATAGCACATAGAAGTAATCCAACAACAAAGAAAAAAATGGCATGATCAGCACATCAAAACCAGTAAATTTTCTACTGGTGATTGGGCCTTGTTATATGATTCCAGATATCAAGAAAAATAGGGTAAGCTCACAACATGCTTGCTTGGCCCCTATGAAGTTGAAAATGTGTTTGACAATGGAGCTATACAGCTGGTGACAATTGATCCAGTCCGCTTCAAATTGCTAGTTAATGGCCACCACCTCTAGTTGTACAATAAACCAATGTCAAAGGAAGAATTCATGCAGCAGTTCATTTAGGTTCCTCCCGCTACTCTTCCTACAGCCAAAGGCTTTAGCCTTTCTCCTGCAGCGTTGCCGTAATTTTCAAAAAGCGTGCACATAATAAAGGTTTTCTTTTTAAGAAAACCCCTTTTTCTCCATTTTCATTTATCGCCCCCATCTCAATTCTTTATCTTCCATCCATCCATCCCATCCATCCATTTCATTCGTACATTTCATCCGCCCATGTCACCCATCCACTTCATATGTCCGCATCAACCTTAATTAAGATATCTTTCCCACTTGTCAATTCATGCAGACGTCATCATCTTTCTTCACACGTACGTGCAATTATCAAA
The DNA here is from genome assembly GCA_007258455.2 of Sequoia sempervirens. Taxonomy (NCBI): domain Eukaryota; kingdom Viridiplantae; phylum Streptophyta; class Pinopsida; order Cupressales; family Cupressaceae; genus Sequoia; species Sequoia sempervirens. The sequence goes on along the minus strand of VDFB02075321.1, from coordinate 52,507,072 downwards.
GGTATGCCATATATTTTCTTATCACATATTTGATTTATTTCATTCTATTCATTTACTGCTACACATGTACCAGTCATTATTACCCGAATCTCTACCTATTATTTAGTACATGTGAGGACACATGTCATACTTTAAGTAGGGGGCGGGGTAATCCATCTTTTAAAACCTGTCTTTTCGCCGCTACCATAACTGCACAAATAATCTTTCTTTAATGTTTTTCTGGTACTTTCCAAATGTGATCGCATGTCCTTCTTTAATGCATTTTTTTCTTGTAAACTACGATTAAGGCTGCTTGTTCAAGAAGCTCATTTTTGGAAAAAGAAAGAAATGTGACAGCACGACAGAAGAAAAACTAGAGCAGAAGGGGAAACAGAGAATTTGAATCTTCAGCAAGGAATTGAGTTCAACTAAGAAAAAGTGCAAACATGGGTGGTCAGTTGGTGTGACATGAGCCTATAGCTCATGAATTATTACTGCAAAATCTGCAAACAGTCCACGCATTCAGCCTCTGCAGATGGTTAAATTATTTCTTGAGCTTAAATGATTTTGATGAGGAGGCTGTTGGAGAATTTTTGAGAACCCTTTCTAAAGGGGAAGCCACCATATGGGGTCTAACAGTTGTTGCAACTTAAGACAGAATTGCTGAGGTAACTTGGCTTCCAGCCGTTGGAGAAAACTTTTCTTCAGACGTTACAGCTGCAAGGGCTGAGTTTTCAATGCCTGCTGATGTACCTCTGGAAGTCTCCAAGCAGGGATGCAAGCGTGTATCATTGCCTCCTCCATATTCAGAGTATGCCACTTATATAATGAGGTATTTAACCTGTGAAGGCCATTTTTCCTACCTGCATTCTCATCATTTTAAATTATTAAGCCATATGAGGCATGGGTTAGTCATAAATGTTTCAAATTTTTTGTTAAAATTTTTAGAACAAAGTGCCCATTGAACTCAACAGGGGAAAGACAATTTTGTCACTCATCATGGCCTTATTAAATTACTGATTGAGCGCTCTTTGAGAGACATCTCACCTCTCTCCTGGCAACAATTTGTTGCCCGAAAGAGTTTACAAATACCACAACCCCCTAGGGTACTTACTCCACGGCCTTAGAGAAAGAAGAAAGAAATTGCATCTACTAGTGGAACAGGGCAAGGGTCATCTACTCCTGTAGCACCTAGTCCTACAGCTTTTGCACCTGAATCCTCTGATAGGGTACAAACTAGGTCTACCACTAGGAGAGAGAAAAGAAAAACAAAGGCAGAAGAGTCCCCTGAATCTGACCCTCGTTCTCAGAAAAGATAATGCTCCTCTCCTGTAGCACCTTCCCCTGTAGTCATTTCTCCTACAGCACCACCTGTTGCTATTACCAGTTCACTGTCATCCTCTAGTAGGGCAGAGCCCTCTGAACAAACAAAAAAAAGAAAAGCTACCGGAATACCTCCTGCAGTCGCATATGTGCCAAGAAGGGTTTCCACAAGGAAAAAATCTAAGACCTCCCCTGTTTCACCTCAACCGGAGGTTATTGTGATTTCAAAAGAGTCTGTTGAATCTAAATTTAATGTTTCTTAGGATGAGTCTGAGAATGCTGCTCAGAGTTCATTCGTTCTTGAGGAGGAACAAGTTGAGACAAAAGAAATAGGGCACAATGAGAAAGGGTTACCAAATCTTGATGATTTGGCTACTACTGCTATGCAATTTTTGGAGGAAGCACAAACTTCTCCACCATAACAACAAGAAGAATTTATCCTACAGCAAGAGCAAGAACAGATTGAACAATTGAATGTGCCTAGTGAAGTTGTATTTCACCCTGTAATTTGTAAAGCCATTGTTGTGTATAAGAGGACATTTTTAATTGAGTTTCTGGAATATATTAAAGATAATTGGGAAGCAGTTACATTGCAAACCCTGACTTTTCGAGACATAGCCCAGACTGACATGCAACAAAGTCTATGGGAAGTAGAAAAGAAGAAATTGAAAAAGGAAATTGAAAGTCAGAAACAAGAAATTACTGAGTTGAAAGCAAAAATGGACGAAATGTTAAAAGTAACTGGTCAGATTATGGAATGCAGACCGCCACCTAGAGTTTATGCTCTGTGCCTTAAAGAACAGTTTTTATGGTTTCAATTGATGAGAATTTCCAGCAACCAAGACCCTATAATTCACACTACCAAAGAGTTTTATGAAGCATACCAAGCAACCCCTAACTGGTTAAAGAATTCTCTATGTGAATTCTATTTGCATGGCTTTTTAATACCATTTGAAACATAATGGAATCCTCTTCCATATATTGGTGATATTCATTTAAGAGAATTTATGTCATGGGCAGCAAATGAGGACTAATTATGGCAGGCAGTGGGAAACATATGAGGAATCTGAGAAAATAGAGCCTGTCCCATTACGCTCTCAAAGTGCAAACCCCCATGCAATGTTGAAAGATTGGTTTGCTCTAACATATGGTATTAATAATGTTTCAGCCAGAGAGAAAATATTTGATATCAGAAAGCAAGAATATGATGAATTCCATGCACAACAATATTCATTTTGGAGATTAGCATATACCAGAAGTGAGAAAAGATGGGAGAGATTAACTGTTGGGTTAAGAAAGTCAGAACCACATGGTCCCCTAAATTTTATAGCAGCTCTCAAATGAACCAGCAGATATATTCAATTCAGACTTCAAACAAGATTTGAATTGTGGCTAACACTAACATTTAGACCCCCTGTGCTAATGTGGCCCCTCTATCCTCACCAGGCTACAAATCTTAACAATGAATTAGAAGACCGAAGGTATGAAAGGTGCCAGGATTTCAGAGGATTCTATTACAAGTTTGGACATCCATTCCAGAGTCATGTAGCAACCACAGATTTCAGAGAAACCACCAGGAAAGTTAATGCTGGAGGACCAGCATTGGGCTAAGTAGGGGGTAGTGATGAGCTTAAAATATGCTCATAATTTGGATGTTATGATAAAATTTTAATGTCTTTACTTTTGTTATTTCATGGTTGTTTAAACTCTGTTGAAACCTTTTATGGGGATATACTGTAGCATAATACTTTCATATTCCTGCAGCTCATTGTGTTGACTTGATTGCATTTATTGCCCATTGACTCCCTAAAATGGCTGGTATATCGTATACAGTTTTTGAATGATGAAATAGATTTAAAAATGTGTGATTAATGAATAGATATCGTGTATATGCCATGCACCTTTTCTTTCGCATCTATTACCTTTTGTTTCACAGGTTGTTGAAGAATGATCAAGTCAACCGCAGCCGATCTCAGCCTTGCAATAAAGTCCATTTCCTACACGACTTTGAGTAAGCTCCGGTGAAGACTCTTTGACCGAAACCATGGGAAAGAATTTTAATGATAGTCAATCTGGAAAGAGTGGAGCGCTAGATTCTCCCTGGATCAGGTTGAGCACATAAATTCATTTATGAAGTTTGTTCCTTGATTCGGGGATATACTTTACTTCCATTTCTTTCTTTGATAGGGTTAGTTAGTTAGTTGCTCTCCTATTTAAAAATAAGATACTCCTCCTGTGCGAGAGAGTAGAGGATAGATAGAATGAGAGGAGATGATAGTTAGAGAAAGTTAGAAGCATAGTAATAGCAGATATCATGTAAGAGTCAGGATGATAATGAAAAACAAAATATGTATGATCAAAGACAAAAGTTATTGTTAGTTTCCACATCAATAAAGCAATGTATACCATTCTGTTTTCATGAATAAAGTTTGATGATGTTCTGAGTTTAGCATCTGTGTAATCAGTAGATGCTTGCTAAGGGGGCCCACTTAGTAAGTATCTGTAGCTAGTTAGTTAGTTGTTATTTTCTATTGATCTTCAAATTAGCTTTCATCTTTGAAGTTTTCATACAAACTCAGTCTTATAGTGCTCCTGCAGCATAGAGAGTCCATCCCTGTGACTGTTCTTGTAGCATAAGGCTAGTTCATAGTTTGTGTTTCAGTCGTAGTTGTTATGGTTCCTATCATAGTTGAGTTAAAGAATTTTGCATTACCGTTCTGTGGCTTAGATAGAATTTCTTTCTAGTATTATTTCTGCTAAGATTTGACCAAAACTAGTTCCTAGTGCATATATTTTTCCGTGCCATTTAAAGTCTATGTCCCCTGGTTTGACAAGTAAAATGAACATCCATAGAAAGATATAAGTCACCTATTGGAATGCCCAATTCCTAGGACAGGTTTTTCTATGATTTTTATATCCTTTTGTGGGTGCGAGCCACCTTTGATTTAATTTTCCTTGACTATTTAGGTACTGCAAGGCCTGATGATCAATATAGAATAAATTCCTTTAGCAACAACTAATGTCTCCATTTCTTTAATGCTTGAACTATTGCATAAAATTCTTGATCATATACAAAATACTTTCTCTTGGCATCATTTAATTTTTCTCTAAAATAGGCAATGGGCTTACCTTCTTGGCTCAGCACTACTCCAATGGCACAACCACTGGCATCACAATCCACCTAAAACACCTTGTTAAAATCTAGGAGGGCTGGAATAGGTTGCTCTATTACCTTCTGCTTCAACAGTTCAAAACTCTTTGCCGCTGCAGTGCTCCACTTGAATTCTTTTCTATCCCCTCTCATTGTTTCAGTCAGGGGTCCACAAATACTACTGAAGTTTCTAATGAACTTTCTATAAAAACTAGCCAAACCATGCAAAGATCTCACCTCAATAGCAGTTCTTGGGGTAGGCCATTCCAAAATATCCTTCACCTTCTCTGGGTCCATCTTGAGACCTTCTACTGAGACAACAAATCCCAAGTACAATAACTCCCTCTTCACAAAACTGCACTTCTTCAGATTAATCAACAATTTCTATTCTCTTAACTTCTCAAAGGCTCTCTGAATATGCATCAAATGCTCATCCAATGTCTAATTGAAAATCAAAATATCAACTAAATACACAATAACAAAACTTCCCTAAAATTCTTTTAGTACCTCATTCATGAGCCGAACGAATGTGCTCAATGCATTGGTTAGCCCAAAAGGCATGAATAACCACTCGTATAGGCCCTCTTTGGTCTTGAAGGTAGTCTTCCATTCATCTCCCTCTCGAATCTGGATCTGGTGATATGCACTCTTTAGATCAATCTTTGTGAAGTACTAAGCTCTACTCAAATAATCCATCAGGTCATCCATCCTTGGCAAGGGAAATCTGTACTTGATTGTTATCTTGTTTATGGCTTGGGAATCTGTACACATCCTCCACTCCCCATCCTTCTTTGGTGCTAGTACTGTAGGTACTACACACATGGCTCAAACTCTCCCATATCAAACCCTTTCTCAACAACTCTTGAACTTGTCTGTTCAACTCCTCATTTCGCTAGAGTCATTCTATGAGCTTATTCAAAGCCTCCAGGAATCAATTAAATCGATGGTGATCTTCCTTATTGGTGGTAAACCCTGGTACATTATCAGAAACAATATCCTAAAACTCATCCAACATCCCAGAAACTTCTTCTGCAACCTTCTCACTATCCTCCTTACTCACTCTAGGAATCAATGCATAACACACACGCTCATGCTTCATACCTTCTAAAATTTTCTTCCATCTACATAACAAATTCTAGCACTACTACATATCTTTTCTTTGGTCTCTTTCAGGGGTTTCAACTTGTGACGAACCCCATCCTTTGTCAAGGGATAAGTGTTTGCATGGCCATCATGTATAGCTCGCCTATTGAACTGCCACGGCCTTCCCAACAACATGTGACATGCATCCATGGGGATGATATCACAAAGTACCTCATCATGGTAGCTCCCAATCTTGAACTTTACTAGGCACTACTCATTGACAAAAACTTGGTGGTCATTCTGTAACCAAGCAATCCGATACAGATGTGGGTGCCTTTCCCTTTTTAGCTTCAACTTTGTGACCATCTCTTTTGACACCAGATTGTCGGCGCTCCCACCGTCAATAATGACATCACAACATTTTCCTTCACACTTATAGCTTGTGCGAAATAGATTCTTCCTCTATTCTGGTTCCTTTTCCTCAATCACCAGGGCTCTCCTAATCACTAGGGCTTCTCCCCTTTCAACATCATCTGAATGTTCAAATTAGGCCTCCTCATCTGCATGCGCAACCCTTCCACGACCTTCTAGCCTTTTGTCTACCCTTGCTTGGTGTTGTGGACATTCATAAGCTCGATGCCCTTCTTCACCACACTGGAAACACGTTCCTTTGAAGCCACCTCTTCTAGATCCTTGTCCATATCTCCCTCATCCTCTACCTCTTTGATCACCACTGTTTTGATCACAAGGGCAGTAGAAGTTGTCATTCCTTTGGCTTTGGCTGGTACCGACATCTTCACTTTTTTTTCATCATCATTTCGGCTTCCTGAAGGTCTTCCACTGCCCCTTCCAATTTGAAATCCTCGTCTTTTTTTCTTGCCATCAAATCTTTTGTTCAACTTCTCTTCCACCTTTAGAGCAAACTGATACACATCCTCAATGGTGGTCATTCTGACTAGGCTTAAATCCTCCTGAATGCTCGGTCCTAACCCATTAAGATATCAGACTACCTTCTCCTTATTGGCCTTTGTGTGGCCTGTTCTGATGATTATCTTGTGAAAATGTTTAGTATATTTCTTTCACAAATCTGCTTCCTTGCTTCAACCCTTACAATTTCTTCAACAGATCTAACTCGTAGTCCACTGGTATGTACTGCTTCTTCAGTTTCTCTACCATGCGATCCCATCTGGTGATATTTCCTTTTCCTCTTTGATTTCTTTCCAATTGGAGCTCTTTCTACCAAATACTGGCATGGCCCTTCAGCTTCATTTTTGCAAACTTAACCCGATCTGGGTCCTCTATTTCCTCATACTCAAAATATTCTTCTAGCTAATTGATCCAGTCGATCAACTCTTCCGGGTTCAGACTTCTGGAATAACTGGGGACTTCTACTCTGGGACTTTTCTTGATCTTCGAAATGGGCCTTATTAGCCACATTTGGTCTTGATCAATTACTTCTTCTTCCTCTTCTACATTTGAACCTTCTTCCTCTCCTTCATCCTCACTTTCCTCCCTCAGGTTTAACTCTCTTCTCACTGCTTTTGTAACACATCAATCTGTCTTTGGAGGGCTACCAGTGCATCTCTTTCACTAGCATTTCTGCCGCCTCGACCACCTTTGGCACCACCATGCTTATCAGGCATCACTCTTGGAGGCATCCTTTTTGACCTCGACCCACAACCATGGTCCTAGTGTGAACTACCTCACGATTGGTGATCTATCCACACGCTCAAGAAAACCCGCTCTGATACCACTCAATGAGTGTGCAGCCCGAGACTTAGAAAATAACCCACAAATAAGAGAATAATTTTATTATTCAGAAAATGGAGCTTCGTACATGTAGAGGATCTCAAATCCCTAAGTTCTACAACACATGCAAGTTATAGAAAGCTACAAAATCACTCTTTCGCAATATGTGAGCTTGTCCCTAAAAAGTTACCCAAAATTTAGAAACCCGCCCATAAATAGAGCTTCTCTTTAGTTTGGAGCCAAAACAATATTCAAATTTGAGTTTAGGTAGTTTGGCACTGAAAAATTACAACTTGAAGTTCAAATTTCAAAAGAACATTTGCAATTATATCTTCTCTGATTTGCGAACTGTTTGAACCATTGGAAAGGTCTCGATGTCAATAATGCGCTCGATATTAGCTATGCCAATTTTGGAAAGTTTCGGGGTCGTTCCAGGAATTCTAAGTTCCTCAAATCTAACTCAGAAGATTTTCAAGTGCAAATCTGGGAAACTAAAACTGCAATATCTTTCAACCGATGAATAGAAAATAAAAATCGTAAATTGGGAATTTCAATATGATGAAAAGGGTATCCAAAAATGTAAAAGCATCTAAAACTTGAGAAACTTGAAATTTAACTATTTTTGGGTGATGCAAGATTTCCCTTACACCACTGGATAAACTTTTAAACCCCACCCTATCATTTCCACTCAAGATTTTAATTTTTCTTTGATCTCATTCCAAAAATATAAATTATCACAAACCCAGGTAACACCAAACATATTTATGTGTTCTTACTTCTATATACCTCTAGGAATTCTCATAATTGTGTAATACATAACCATGCCTCTCCATGATTTAATTTATTTTTCTTCATTCTCTAAAAAATTCAAGTCTTCAATCTTGGTATTTTGGGATTTCCCTTGTTTTTTTAGTGTTCTTCTAATTCCTTGAATCCTTAGTTTCTCAAAAAAATTATGAACTCGTTCATTTGTATTTTTAAACCTTTGGAATTTTCTCAACTTATCTCCAATAGAATCATGGTTTATTAATTTCTTCTTTCCAACTCCCAGTATCTTTATCTCCTTTGAATATTCAATCTTTGTTCTAGCTCATTCATTTTTTTCCTTTAACATCTCAATATCTTGATTCTCATCATCCCAGCCTTCTCTATTTTAGGGCCTATATATATTTTCTACCAATATACCTAACATTTGAAACCATAAATTCCTTGATCTATCTTAGACATCTTGAATTTATTTTACTTCTACCTCTCTCCTCACATTCTCCCCTGATTAATTAGTACTTCCCTTGAATCTCTCCATGTACTCAAAAAATTTACTCAATTAGGAAATCATTAATTCAAATGATTAAAATTGATATCTCAAAGTAATCATATTATTGTACACATCTAGAAATTTTCCAATAGTAATACCTATTGGACCTATTCTTTATTTATAAACTCACCTTGCACCTGTGTGATAATTATAGCTATGTAACTCATAAAATATAGAGACATTTTATGCTCAATAAGTTTATTTAAATATGGATTAACAAGCATTTTAATAGGTTTGATTCATCACTTCCACACATGCAACATTTTATGACACTCTCCCCTAATCTTCTAGGGTGATAATATATAGTGGGATTTTGCATGTGTTCATAAAAAAATAAATTTACAATAATATATTTCCTTAAAATGCACTCTAAAGTTATATTGTTTGATCCTTCCTTCAAAATATTATCCCAATGACAAAAGTAGATAAAAAATAAGCTACAAATAGAAATACATGACCATTATTATATTAAATGATACATTCATATTGTACAATAAATAATACCTTTATTGATTGGCCAACCTTATAAAGCAATGCTCAATAAAATATAATTTATTAATGACCCTTCTTCTATTAAAATATTATTTTTGCACAAATTATACCTAGTAGAACTACTACCTCACAATCATGTTCGATAAAGTACCCTAGAAAATTGGATAAAATAGAAATCATATAGATGATTATTTTATTAATTCTTCCTTAGTAAGAAAAGGAATAACTAGTAATAGATGGCTAAGCCAATAGGTCTTACTAATAATATAGATTATTTTCAAATAAATTTAAATTATTTTAAATAAAATTTGGTTTCCTAGACTTTTATAAGTGTAGGTGATTCAAAATAGTGCAATAAAGATGACTAAACAATATATTATCTCATATATTATTTTAGAGTTTAAGACTACTAATTATGCAAACTAGAATGATATCAATAAAACAAGCTAATGATGAAAAAAAAAAAATCTTTAAGAATCAAATAATATGAATTTGATTCTTTAAACTTTTAGGGATTGATTAAATATTTTAAATCAAGTGAAAAGTATGTAAAAATTAGAAAGACAAAATAAGTATTGTATAGTACATCTTATATTTTATAAAGCACCAAGATGAAGTTGCAAGAACTACCAATAACAAAATCTAATTTAACCATCCCCAATTGATTTCATAAATCCCATATGATTTTATAAAATGAATGACTAAAGATTTTGAATATTTTTTAAACATTATGGAATAAAAATAATTGCAAAGAATAGTAGACCAAAAAAATTACTCTTATAGATCAATATTATTTCCTAATTTTATTAAGCAAATGTAGACGCATTAAAATAATGAAGTTGTCTTCATGCAATAAACTTCCATATATTTACAACACATGAAGAATACAAGGAGTTCATCCATGAATGAAATATTGAAATACTATTAAAACATACCAAATTAAAGGACACACTATGTTAATCTTAGTAGAAAAAGATCCAACTAACCTTAGTGTTGATGATGATTTTACTCGCAGTAAACCATTTGAATAAAATCTCCACAGAAAAGACTATGAAGAGCCTATTCTTCTTGAAAGATATGGAACAAAGATAACCTAAAAGTAAATTTTGCATTCACAGGATAAAACATTGTCTTTCGTTCAATCCCAAGTCTCCAATAACCAGGTCATGTTTGCACTAGGGTCACTCTCAGGTAATGATGTGACATTTGTTGTTAATCTCAAGGGGGGCTATGGTTATTCTTTGAACATTTTAGATAACATTTTGAATTGAATTGATAAACTTGAATATCATGAAACCAAAAGATTTGACATAATATTTCATGAACATCACAAATTCCTTGCTATCACTTAAGTAGATTTAGCATTAAGCATTCAACAACTTCATGGAAAATAAAATATTTTCAACAAAATGTTTTCCATTCATTTATAATTTTTGAAACATTTTCAAAAATATTAAACATCTACTCTAAAACAAAGTATAAAAAATAGTGAAGAATAAAAGTTTCTCCCGATTATTCTCCATGGAGGCCCCGAAGAATTAATCAAAATAGAGAAAATTGCTTTATATTTCTCTAGATTGCTTCACAACTATGTATAAAATGGGGCAATATTTTCAAGAGAGGGTTTCATTTATGGACACCAAGTAGGTTCTATATGCACCCTTAAATGGCACAACATACAGTCTTGTTTGGCCAAACTTACAAAACTAGCTACAAAAGATACTGAGATAGGTACTTATCCATAAAGCTTTCATATCAATTAATGTCTACATGCATACAAATTTTTACGCCAGAATGGTTCAAAAAATAGGAAAACAGAACAAAACTTTAAAAAAGTTTATGCTCCTCCAACATCCACAAATTCTAAATTTAAAATAAAAATGAAGCATCCTTTGTCCTTTTATAGAACAAAAGGATTAGATAGGATAAGAAAACTACATGAGAGGAAATCTAAGGGACCAATCTCATCAAGGCACATGGAATATTGTGACCACTAGGAGAATTGCAATTGAATTCAATGGAATTCAACTCCAATTACTTTTTGAAGCTCTTCGAGTTCTACTTTTTCATCTAGAATCTTTGCCAGGATAATACTTCAAATCATGATAATATGTAACCCAGATTCCCATATATTCATAATGATAAGGTAGAATTTTCACCCCCTACTCTTCGCTTGGCTCTGGTTCTATCACTCTCGAGAATGGGCTCCCTCAAAGATTAGCATTTGTTCCCACCGTATGGGAAATACTGAGATCCCTAGCATTCTAGTGGACTCAAAGTCATTTGCATTATCATCTCCTAGAGTGATTAGACTGGACTAAAAGTTATTCCCTCCATGATTCAAGTTTTCCTTACTATCCATACCCAAGCTTTGCATCACAATCAATATCTCCTAAAATCACAAATTCCATATATTAAATGCCTTTTTAAAAAATATATATATTATAACATCTCATGTAAATAAAACCATTATTCAAATGTTAGTACAAAAATTCCATAATTAACACATCTTTCAAAAAGAATATCATGAATCCTTGTACATATACTAGATCACTAGGATCATTAGAAAAAATTAAAATTTTAACATTTCATTTCACATTACAACTCGGTACCCAGTACCCGATATTCAGGTTTACCCACTTACTTTCCCAAAACTTGGTTATATCAGAACTCTATTATACCAGACTGCTTCTTACCGGACTCATGCTTACTAGACTAAAACCTTTCACTTAAACTTTACATTACCTTTTTCCTTTTTTGTCTTTCTAGTACCCATTAAAAAGTGTATGAAACACTTACAATACAAAGTACTTCTTTTTATCAAAGATTTCTCTTCCTTTCTTCACTTCCGATGATCTTCCAATTAGCTAGCTCCTACCATAAGAGTTATATTTTTTCACTTGGTTCACCAAGTCTTTTCAGCCTTGGGGTGTGTTGTGAGACCACACAACAAATTGCAACCAATAAAACCAAATTTAAATCAAACTTGAAATTAAATCACCAGTTGTAAATTAAAACTTATACATATTTTAAAACAATAACTTTCTACCTTTACCTAGATTCTGGCATAAAAAAATAAAACTCCACTAGAAACATCCATGTTTGCTCTGATTAATTCTACTTTTCAGAACATAGCAAAGAGAATTAGTTCATTAACATTGAACTACATAATATAGTAATCCTCCAAAGCCAACTAGGGATAGAGCCTTGCTGCCAGTCAAGAGTTCATAGCCTCGGCAAGGTTATCTCTGTAATTCCCCCAAACATAGCTCTACTACTGATCAAATGTCCATAGCGCTGATATATTTATTTGGATAGCCTAAAGAGTTTACATCTTTCTTTTTTTATATAGCAATGATAGCTCATTTTTCACTTTTGATATTGCAATAATAGCTCTTTTATCAACTTGTAAGCATTGAAGCACCGCTATTAGGTTGGGAATTACAGTGGTTGCGAAGGTTAATTTTTTATATTGCATTCAATGTAAATCCCTTCATCAATTCACTACTTCCCAAAAACTTATTTAATAATTCCCTATAAGTATGTGTTTCCAGCTAAATTTCACTAATTATGCTAAATCCTAGCTAACTGTAGCTCACTATATGTTAGAAAATATGCATAAATTAAAATTTAGCAATAGACAACTTAATCACTAAATTTAAATCTAAATTTAGAAATATTAGTTACCAGCCTTCCTGTTAAATTTTATGGAAACTTCTTAAATTTTTGCTATCTTGACTTGACTATGTTTCACTTCACTAATGGATCAAAATATCATGATTACCTTGGAACATGATCACATTCTTTTTGCATTAAATTTGCATGCCTTACTCAGCACGTATTGTCCTTCCAACTTACTCAGGTGATGACATGTATTGCCTTGTCAACTTCATTCTCCTATATAGTCCACACACATAACACCTCCATAATTAATATGACTTTTTTATTATTTGAAATAACCAATTATTAATTTTGAAATCTCCAACAAGTTTCTTGATTCAAAATCTTTGTACTACTCAAATTTGAAGCAATTTCACTAAATATGTGTAAAGAATTAATTTTATTTATAATTTTATTCTGAAGATTATTGCTCGGCTGCCACCTTGCATACAATTTCCAAAAAAAATTACTCAAGGAAACTATGTACCACAAATTTTCTTACGACTCTCTATAAATTCATGCATTTCTTCTTGAATTCTCCACACTTCTCTTTCCTTTCTCTTTTTACTTTATGTAATTTCGTTCTACTCTGGGTTTTTACATTCGCTTCTTAGCCATGGATACTCCAATTTTCTTAGGTTGTTCTTGTAGACATAAATTTTTTTTGGGGAGCATCACACCGTAAAGGCTTTAAAATGTTTGTATCATTAGGACTTCCATTTTCACTATGCCAAACTTATGCTTAGTCCTTGGGGAAAGATATGTTGCATCCAACCGCTACTTTCATTTTTACTCTGACATAGCTATTCACTTTGTAGCTTCACTTCTGGATATTGGGCTACTTGTTGAAGACTTTCGCGCTGTTGCCAACTTGATAGTGAAGCCCAAATTCTTGGAGAATTTGGATACCATCTTAGTTGTTGCACATCCAAATGTCAGGATTCCCTCCATGGATGATATTCCTCAGTTCCTAGAACATGGGGAAGTGTTTCCACTTTGGCCCTTTCTTACTAATCTCCATATCCAAGACCTTGAAACTCACCCGGTACTCACCTACATAAGATATTTAGCCCTAATAGAAGATTTGTCCCAGATCAACTGAATGGCTACTGTCATCTGCAACTTTGCTCGCTTTTCTTTTTGAATCCTTTTTTTATTTTTTTGAATGAGGATTTTGATATCTGATGTATATACACAATACACACACACACACACACATATCTTTCTTGGAATTTAAAAAAAAAATGTGTTTTACTATGCATGGCTTTTTTATTTCATTTCCAGTTCAGTTTTACAAAATGTTTGAATTTCACCCTCATGTGTAAGATAAATTGAAGCATAGTTTTCTAATCCATAGGCCTAGAAAAAGAAAAAATAAACGAAATGAAGCAAGAAAAGAAAAACAAAAACAAAAACTAAACTAACCCTAACTACCTAAACTCTAATATCACAAAAGATTAACTCTAATGAAGAAATTTATTTCAATTTCTATGGCTATTTCCTTTACAGTTTTAGTACGAATTACAAAAAAATTGTCTTTAAATTCTCTTATCAAAATTTTCAATATTCTACTGTAATAATGGAATATCTTAAATTTTATATGTTTAAACATCATAGATTCAAAGGTGTACTTACCCAAAATATGGCTCAAATGTATGAAAATGATCTCATTAGATACTGGTTGCACACATTTCATCTGATGCTACAATATTGTACCTTCTTCTAGCCCTAGTCCATTTCCATGAACGACTGCATTCATTTCTTTGTTTCCTTCTCTTCTGAAAATTTTCATATCTTCAACCCTATCTTCACTTTACATTTTGTTAGACTAAGATATATCACTATTTATAATTCTATTAGGAAGATAAAGAGTAATAAATTGATATTTTGTATCTTGTAAAAAATCAGGAAAATGTCTTTTTATAGTTGATGAATTCTCAACTTGAAGCACATTACACATGCTTCTCGCTTGATTTTCCCACTCTATATTGTTATTTGTGTTTTCCACGTATACATGGAATAATGATTCATCCATTTCTCTTTTTTGTTTCTGATGAAATATCTCTGAATCTTGACATTCTCACATATTCCCTTGCAAAGCTTTAGAATTTTCTTTAAAATAATCATAGTTGTCTAACTGTTTTGGTTTATTGGTTAATTTTTTAATATTTTTGTCTCCACTAGGGAAGAATTTTTTTCTTGTTAACAATCCTTTTCTTTTAGTAATTAAAACTTCTTCCATTAATGGAATTGCTCCACTTATTTCCAAACTTACCCTAGTTAAAAAAAATTCGCACTCAAGTTCATTGTGATAAGTTGTATCATGAATTCTACACTCAGTGACTCTCCCAAAAGTAAACAAACTCAAAGGATGTATTTTTTGATTAAATATTTTACAAAGTTTTCCTACCTCCATAATGAAAAGAAGCTTGCATTCAATTTCTCATTTACAAGCTCCTTGCCAAATTTAGGAATAACATTTCAAAGCATAATTCTCCAATTCCAAAGGATGAAACCTAAAATATCAAAGAAACAAGAGAGATGTGTCGGAGCCCACCCTCCTTCTAATGCTATTTCATGTTGACGATTGTTTTACTCCCAGTAAATAGTTCAAATAAAATCTCTACAGAAAAGACTACGAAGAGCCTATCCTTCTTGAAAGATATGGAACAAAGACATCCTAAAAGTAAATTTTGCATTCATAGGACAAAATATTGGCTTTCGTTCAATCCCAAGTCTCTAATAATCAGGTCATGGTTGCACTAGGGTTGGTCTCTAGTAATGATGTGACATTTATTGTTAATCTCAAGGGGGACTATGGTTATTCTTTGAAAATTTTAGATAACATTTCAAATTGAATTGATAAACTGGAATATCATGAAACCAAAAGATTTGACATAATATTTCATGATCAAAAATTCCTTGCTATCACTTAAGTAGATTTAGCATTAAGCATTCAACAAATTCATGGAAAATTAAATATTTTCAACAAAAAAAATTCCATTCATTTATATTTTTTGGAACATTTTCAAAAATATTAAACATCTACTCTAAAACAAAGTATAAAAAATACTAAAAATTAAAATTTTCTCCTAGTTATTCTCCATGGATGCCCCAAAGAATTCATCAAAATAGAGAAAATTGTTTTATATTTCACTAGATTTCTTCATAGCTATGTATAAAACAGTGCAAGCTTTTAAAGAGAGGGTTTCATTTATGGACACCGAATAGGTTCTATATGCACCCTTAAATGGCACAACATAGAGTCTTGTTTGGATGAACTTACAAAACCAACTACAAATATATTGAGATAGGTATCCATCCATAAAGCTCTAATATCAATTAATGTCTATGTGCATACAAAGTTTTACACTGGAATGGTTTAGAAAATAGGAAAAAGGAACAAAACTTTAAAAAAAATTATGCTCCTCGAACATCCACAAATTATGAACTTAAAATTAAAATGAAGCATCCTCTGGCCTTTTATAGAATACAAGGCTTAGATAGGATAAGACAACTACATGAGAGGAAATCTAAGGGACAAATCTCATCAAGGCACGTGGAATATTATGACCAATAGGAGAATTACAATTGAAGTCAATGGAAGTCAACTCCAATTACTTGTTGAAGCTCTTCGATTTTTACCTTTTCATCTGGAATATTCGCTAGGATGATACTTTGAATCATGATAATATGTAGGGGCTTCCCATATATTCAGAATGATAAGGTGGAATTTTTTCCCCCTACACTTCGCTTGGCTCTTGTTCTGTCACTCTCGGGAATGGGATTTCCCAAATATTAGCATTTTTCCCCACTGTATGTGATATACCGAGATCCCTGGCATTCCGGTGGACTCAAATTCATCTACATTATCACCTCCCAGAGTGATTGGATCAGACTAAAAATTATTCCCTCCATGATTCAAGTTTTCCTAACTGTCCATACCTGAGCTTTGCATCATAATCGATATCTCCTGCAATCACAAATTTCATATATTAAATCCCTTTTTTTTAAGAAAACAACATATTATAACATCTCATGTAAATAAAACCATTATTCAAATGTTAGTATAAAAATTCCATAATCAACATGTCTTTCAAAAAGCATATCATGAATACTTGTACATGTACCAAATCACCGAGATCATTAGAGAAATTAAAAATTTTAACCTTTCATTTCACATTACAACCCGGTACATGGTACCCAGTATTCAACTTTACCCACTTACTTTCCCGAACCTCGGTTATACTAGAACTCCATTATACTAGACTCATGCTGACCAGACTAGAGCCTTTCACTTAAACTTCACATTACCTTTCACATTTTCTATGTGTTTGGTACCCGGTACCTAGTGTATGAAACACTTACAATACAAAGTACTTCCTTTTATCAAAGATTTTTCTTCCTTTCTTTACTTCTGGTGATCTTCCAATTAGCTAGCTCCTACCATAAGAGTTATATTTTTTCACTTGGGTCCCCAAGTCTTTTTAGTCTTGGGGCATGTTGTGAGACCACACAACACTTAGCTTCATGAAAATATGTTTAATTTATTCTAGTGATATTATCCTAGTCCCTATGCGATCATGAGACTTGTTCAAATTATTTATTCCTAGTGACCATATTTTACAAGTTACGTGGCTCTTCAATAAATTATTTGCAAAAAAATCTCTATTTTAGTAATGAATCCCTTCTATAAAAGATAATATTAAATTAACAAACTATAAAAATAAGTTCTTAGTGAAAATATGTGAGGTCCTAGCTTTTTTAGTTATGGTTTAGCTAAAATATATTATTCTATTATTCTTCTATAATTACCATTTCAATGGATTATAAGATCACCCTCCTTGGATTTGTAGAGTGATTTTTTGATTAATAAAGCAAGGTAAGGGCCCTATTTGACACAAATCAAAAAGAAAATAGAAGGCCATCCACTCACTATTTTAAATTTACTTTTAACAACCTACATTCTTGTCACTATATATGCCTAATTACCTATAATTTCATGCCAATCTTGATTTATAGATAGATAGAGCATTACTAATTGATAAATATACATTCATTTAATTAAATTCTAAGGAAATATGTACAAAATTAGGATGAATGATTTATATATATGATTTAATGGGGTTGAAATTTGTCTTAACATAGTGAAAATGTCTAATAGGATGGGTTAGTGATTAGTTCCTCATTTTAGAATATATTTTTGAATTGGATGTGGTATTTTAATGCATTTCATATTAACAAGAATTATATCCATCCTTTCTATGATATTATTTTACATGATTTATTTATTGATCTATTTGACACTTTTCAGTGCTATATTTTAGTTCTATAGTAGCACTTTGGGAGAAAATTACATGCATGTCATATTTAGTCTTGATAGGTCTCCCACATTTTCTATTAGAATTAGGTGAATTTAAGAGATAAAAGATAAGCACAAAGGAACAATGCATAAGATTATATTTAGTCGACCCAAATAATAATGAGTACAAAGCCTTACATATTGTAGTGTCAAAAAATGTCATCATGGATATTTTCACACTTAATTTGGGAATAATTAATGATAAATTGGACTTATTACATTTCCTTGATCTAGTGTCATGATGTGCTTTGTACATCCACATTAGGTTTTGGGCCCTATTAAAGATAAATAAACTTAACTTTTCCTTAATTTAGTGTTGTATTTATTGACACCTTCACATTAAATTTAGGTGGCTTGTAAATTAAGTGGACCTTATCTAGCGTTGTAATGTGTTCTACACATTCACATTTGATTTAGGGCCCTTTTTAGCTAAATAGACCTATTTTTTCCTTAATTTAGTGTTGTAAAGTGTATTTATTTACACTTTCACATTGTATTTTGGGCCCTATTACATTTATGACCTTTATATCATCAATAATAGGCCCCTATGACCCCATATTATGCATCCCAAGGCATATTTTAACCAAAAACCTGGCAATATCAACATATAAACTTAATTTACACCGTCCCTGACACTCCCTGTGGGACCCATTCATCACTTTGGGTGAATGAGTCCCATATAGGTGGGACCCATTCACCCAGAATAGTGAATGAGTCCCATTTGGCCTATTTTCAAGGCTTTAAGCGAGAAAAACTAGGTTTAAAAGTTCAAATTTTATGTATGTCAGCCTTTGGGATCTAATACACATGGATTTCCTGTATAAATGAGTTTCCAAACCATTATTTCATAATATAGTTCATGTTATCAAGTCAAGCATTCAAGAGTTAAGAATTTTGAAACTTCACAAGATCATCTAGAGAGCTCATTCAAGATCATTTTTAAAGTATTCAAGGGAAGAATTCTTCATCAATTATTGCAAAAATTCAAGATCCATCATCATGTCAAGCATATCAAACATCAAATATTTTATTGAGCTAGTGTTGTGATGTAGCATTGAAGATCCAAGATCAAGCATTGTTCTACTCCTATTGTCAATATCAATATCTACATCCTTCATGACCATTTCATTTTGAGTTGCAGATTTACAACACATCATTTACAAGGCATGATTCAAGGTATCATTGTCCATGATTCATGTTCTATGTTTCATGTTACATCCATTCATTTCATTATCTCATCATTTAGTTTAATTACCTATAAGGGGTTTGACAAGGGAAAAACCCTATTCCATAACAATCAACTCTCTCTCTCTCTCTTTGTGTAATTATAGATCTGGGTGCTTTAAAGACTTGAAGGAACATTGAAGATTAGGTTCCAAGATTGTTGGATTTTTCTCCCCATTTGCAAGGTCATAATACTCACTGAAACGTCGCCTATAACCCAAAACTTAGAGTTTCACGCCCGAAAACAAAGAGATATAAAAAGAGCAAACATTGAAGACTTGATTCATATTTTAAAACTCCAGAAAACCCTAACTAGACTCATTCGCCACTTTTGGAAAATGAGTCCTAGTTTAGGTCAATTTTGATATTTTTGCAATTTCAAATACCCTATTTTCATAAACCTATTCCTTTACAAAAAGCCAAATCTAGGACTGATTCGCCCAGATTGGCAAAAGAGTTCCAGTAGGAAAAAATATTAGGATTTGTAGCATTTCCAATCTTCATTCAAGCCTCTTCAAGTTTCTAGGTGCACACTTCCAATTTTACTATTTTTTGTTCTTATTTATATGTATTTCTAGGTCATTCATTCAAGTTTCATGCATAACTAGGTTTTTTCATTGGATCTTGCATTTTGATACATTTTTCCAAGCCCTATCTTGGTGGTGAACCCCTCATTAATCCATAATCATATCCTAGGACAACCCTATTGCAATATCTCTTTCTCCCATTATCATCATTTGATTGAGATCTCAAGGGAATCCTTGAATGTAAAGCATAGAAAACATGTTGCCCTAGGTCCTAAAACCCTAGTGGAGACAAATTTTCTATCTTACATTTTGGTGAACCTACATTTAGAATACTTCTTAATTGATTTGGAGTCCATCATCATCCTATATCTAGCTTGCATTGACTTTGCATTATGGTTTTCATTAGTTAATTGGCATCTAGGGTTTCTAAATTTTTGCATTAGTGAAAGTGCATATAGATTTCATCTTTGCATCTCAAATCATCAAAAATCATTTGAAAAACTACATTTCCATAAATTTTGTTTACAGATCATACAACTTAAAAAGCATAAAAATCAATTGAAATTTTTTGAAAATTTTGAAAAAAATCCCTACTGGGACTCATTCGCCACCTTGGGAAAATTAGCCCCAATGCCTATCTGAAACTACATTTAATAGTATTTAAAACCTTTTTTTTGCAATTTTGTTTGTTTCGTTTTCTATCTATGTTAGTTGGTTGAGTTTATATTACATTTATTTTACTAAATCTAGCTTAAATTGGTCCATTTCATGCATTGCTTATTCCAAATTTTCATTTAGAACATTTTCATTTCAGATCATTACATGGTGTAATTAGTAAATTACCTTGTTTAAAATCTGAAAATTTCATTTCATTTTAAGTCTTTGCATTGCATTTTGAGTTTGCATTATAGATTATTTTTCCAAAATGTTAGTTTTGGTCTTTTCCAAGTTTTCAAAGAAAAATTTAGTCAATAAACATGTTAGTCATTCATTTAATGCATTCCCTAGTTATGCGAGTCTCTTAGTGCAAGAGAGTGGAAATTTTGGCACTTTCCTTAAACCTACACCCCCTCTTATCTATCTTTTTTTTGGGAATGATGTGATAAAATAAGATATAAGCATGGAAATCCATGATGATCATAATTGTTCTTCTCATGATACCTCTCCTTTTAGTGATAATGGTATCTTGATGAAAGAAGATGCAATCGTTGAGAATCATGAACATTTGTTTTCCCTTCTCATTCCCCTTGGGAAGACAGTATAACAACAGAAGATGAAATCATTACCACCACTTTATGGTATGTGCAAGATCATGATGGGCCAAAAAGTGGCGATATGATGGGTATGTGGCTAATGACTTTTTTTTAACCCAAAATTGATGAATCAAAAAGGATTTTTAAAGGATATTCTTAGCTTTCCACAAAAATCATGATTGATAGGCTGATTGAAAAACGTCAATAGCTTTCAAACAGTATCACATTTTTTTAATCCGGAACATGTGTCACATTCTATACTTCAAATACTATAGGATTAAAAAAAAAAATGAATTTCATGAAGTTTTGACCAAGTTAAGGTGGTTAGACATGCTAGTTTGTATACTTTTTTAAAATTGTAACAAAAAATTCAAAATTAATTATTTACTTGGAAAAATTTACAATAAAATATGCATCACATCGAGACATGAGTCCTCTACTTATATCTAAAATCTTATTAAAAAATATTATTATTTTATTTTAGTTAGGGTGGTCAGACAGACACGTACTTCTTATTTTTTCCTTTAAATTTAAGTACTACTGCATTGAAATTTCAAATTTTCACCAAATTGATTTTTTTTTTAAATGAACCTAGTAGTTTAGAAACTACATTCAATTTGTGGGTAAGTGCACCAAGATGGTTCCCAAAAGGGGGGTTTAAGTCGCCGCTTTTCTTCTAAAATTAGGAAATACTAACCTTGGACGTGAAATTGAGTATAGTTACACTCAAAATTTTGAGATGGAACAAAAAGAAGGATCGAAGTTCTCCAAGTCTACTTTATAAACTACTAATTTATTTTGAAAATGGTTGAGATTAAGGGGTTCAAAGAAGGGACGTACACAAATTGGCATTTTTTTTGTTAAAAAACATAACATAGAAACTCTTGTACGACCCTAGTACGGTGAACTTTTTTTAAGTATTTTTAAAATCGCTATGGTCAAAAATTAGCTAACAGTATGTAGTTGATGCATGATTTTTCTGATAATTTTTTAATGAATATTTTATTTTTTAATAATTTTGAAGTGGAAACTTCCTGAAAAATAGAATTTTGGCCATGCTACCCCTACAAATTTTGGAAACTAATCAATTTTTTAAAAAAAATTGTAGAATGGAGTCTAGTTTCTAAAAATGTAATTTATTTGAAATTTTGATGAATGGTTAATTTACAATGAAAAAAACACCAAACACTATTTTTTGCAAAAAAAGAGACATACAAATAAAAGTAATTATGGATGAAAGGCTTAACATTTTCAGAAAGTGAAAAAAATTACATCGTTCGATAGCAAAGAGAGAACCTAACATTACCCAAATGTTTGATTTGTTTGATATTGAACCACGTGTAATCCTAACAATGAGCATGAACCCGATTATGTGAAATATTGTAGAATCTACAAAAACATGTCTCTAGTCGTTGGTATTCTAGGGAAAATACCAATCCCAAGGCTGGGTGATTCCCAAATCAAGATATAGCGCGCGCGCATTATATCTTAGTTTTGACATGGTTTTTTTCATTTGTGGGGAGCATGTCTATCAAGACATAATGTGAGCATAGTACAACATGCTCAAGTAATGTATTTATTTTTGTTAAATGCTACTCTATTGAATGTATGTTTATATATTTGTATGTTTTTATGTAAATGTATGCTTGTATGTCATGTATGCATGATTGTATGTATGTATGTCTATATGTAGCAATGCATGTATATTGTATGTATGCCTATTTGTATGTAATATTGTATCTATGCATGTACATGTATGCTTGTATGTACATATGTATTATGCTTGTATGTACGTATTTATGTATGTATTTAGAGGGAGGGATAATTTTAAAAGAGAGAGATAGAGAGAAATCTAAAGTTATCTAGGTAGGGTGGGAGAGGGAGTGGGAGGGGGAGGGGGAGGGAGAGAGAGAGAGAGAGATTTTGGAGAGAGGGAGAGGGGGTGGTGGGGTTAAGGATTAAGGGTTGACAGTTGAGAATTGAGGGTCGAGGATTTAAGTATAGGGTAGAGAGTACAGGGTAGAGGGTTTAAGGGTTTAGGGTTTAATGGGTGAGGGTTGAGGGTTGAGGGTTGAGGATTGAGGGTTGAGGATTGAGGGTATAGAGTATAGGGTCGATGGATTAGGGTTGAGGGTCCATTGTATAGGGTAGAGGGTATAAGGGTTGGAGATTAGGGTTTAAGGGTTGAGGATTTAAGGGTTGAGGGATTAAGGGTTGGGTATGTGCAGGATCATCATGGAAAAAAGGACCTTAAGTGGCAAAAAATTCAAAAAAATTAGAGTTAGGAAACTTGATGTAAAAATTTCAATAAGTTATCTATATTAATTTTAAAATATGTAAGAATAGAATTTGTAGCAAATTGAATGTAGTTTTTAAACTAGTAGGTGTTTTTCTAACCACCCTAACCATAATAAAATGATAATAATTTTTTATAATATTTTAGATATAAGTAGAGGACTCATGTCCCGATGTGATGCATATTCTGTTGTAATTTTTTTCCAAGTAAATAATTAATTGTGAATTTTTTATTACAAATTTTAAAAAATATAAAAACTTGTATGTCTAACCACCTTAACTTGGTCAAAACTTCATGAAATTCAATTTTTTAAAATCCTATAGTATGTGAAGCATAGAATGTGATGCATGTTTCGAATTTAAAAAATATGATATTGTTTGAAAGCTATAGATGTTTTTCAATGAACCTATCAATTAGGCCTTTAGTCATAATTCAAATAGAAAATGAATAATAATTATTTATTAAATTTGAATTAAAGCATAATTTAAATATTGGTGAAAAGTGGAGAATCTACTTTAGAAACTATTTTTGTTTCATCATTTTTGGGTAAAAAAAAATCGTCAACCACATACCCTACTCATAACCATCATATCACCAATTTTTGGCCCATCATGATCCTGCACATACCCAGTTGAGGGTTTAGGGATTAGGGTAGGGAGTTTTCTTTGATTTAAGGGTGTAAGGGTTGAGAGATTAGGCTTTAGGATAGAGGGTATTGGGTTGAGGGTAGAGGGTAGAGGGTTTAAGGGT
>VDFB02075321.1:52447916-52481234 GCA_007258455.2 Sequoia sempervirens | reverse complement strand
GAGAGAGGGAGAGGGTGTAGGAGGGAGAGACAAGAGAGAGAGAGAGAAAGAGAGAGGGTAGAGGATAGAGGGTATAAGTGTTAAGGATAGAGGGTAGATGTGGAGAGAGAAGGATTTAAGGATTGAGTGTGTTGGAAAAACAAGGAAAGACAATTGAGAGGGGGGGTGAATCAGTTGTCATAGATTAGTTAAACTTTTCAAATTTAACTTAATCTTAAATCTAATGCATGAACAATGAACCATAAATAATCAACACATCATAAACACAAAGAACACCAAGATTTTTTACTTAGAAACCCTATTAGGGGAAAAACCAGGGTAGATGTTAGTCGACAATATTATACCCTATTAAAAGTATAAAGAAGAATAATGGAAATACACATGCATTCAGGCACACTACCAAGAGCTCACTGCTCAAACATAAGAAGGCTCACTACCCAAGGAAGAAACACTATCTTACAGAAATTCAAATTAGATCCGTAGGGTATGGACTAAAAAAATAGCTTCTACAAAAGCCTGATTACAGTTCGGTTAAGCACATAACACTCCTTAACACTTCGCGCAAACTTCTTCACACTCTGCTCTACAATTGAATGATTAGATCACTATTCACACAATTACACTTTCTCTGGAACTTTTTCACACCACACACATCCATAACTTCACACAAAATATTGCTCTTATATATCCACAACATGGATTTACATCAACAACTTTGTCGGCCAAAATATAAAACATATTTTCAATGTGGGCCCAAATTTACAAATAAACTTTCAATGTGAATCAAACACCATCAGCCAATATATTTTGATGCCCAAAACAACATCCTCAAGTGTGCCAAACATTCAAGTTTTAATCTCCAAGGATCCACAACACGTTACAACCACCATGTCGGCCAAGAACATAAAAACCCGAAAACTCATGAGAAAAATATTCGATCATGAGAACACCAATTAACACGGACATGCAAAAAAGATAGAGAATAATCTAGAAGCATAGAAAAGCAACAAGAACCAACATAGAAACATTCGTAGTAACTAAAATTACTAGAATCACATAAACTTCACTCAAGAATACTAACTAAAACCATAGAAAAAATGTCAGAACACAACTATTCATAACACGATCAAAACTTCACACGGACCTCTAAAACTTCCAGTGGATAAACTAGATACTCTCAGAAATAAACCCTTTATTCCACAATGATTGATCATCAACGTACTGAGCAAGACACCTTCATGACCTTCACTGTTCCACTAGCAACCTACAACTCTTTCTTTAACAATTTCCTCAATATCCTCAACATATACAACCTTCAATACATCAATGCTAATAGTGTTGACATCAATGAAAACCACATATCAACAACACAACCAAAACATCCAACAATCTCCCCATTTGGCATTGATGTCAACACATGATGTGAAAAATACCATCAACGCAACTCTCAATCAACACTTACTCCCTCTTAGATTTTGAGTCTTCTCCTCAACTTCTTCTACATGATCTTCACCCCACAAGGCTCTTCTCCCCAAATAATTCATATTTTTTCACGACTCTTGTCCCCCTTTGACATCAATGGAAATGATAAACATTAGCTTCACACAAGCTAGGAATCACATATCTACACATCTAACTACTCCTCCTGAGTAGCAGCCACAAAAACATCAATCTGGATAAAAATATAGCTTTGAAGCATACATATTGATGCAAGTAAATGCATCTCTAGTTCATATTAGGAGGGTTAATCACCCCTAACATCCCTCTGAGATACTCAAAATTATCCTTGGGAAACAACTTGGTGAAAATGTGTGCATTCTATTCTTTGGTAGGCACATACTCCAATCTGACTTCTTTCTCACTCACTTTTTCCCTCAAAAAGTGAAACTTGATTGATATGTGCTTGGTATTAGGGTGTAGCACCAGATTCTTTGATATATTTATTTCACTTGAGTTTTTAAATTAAATGGCAATAGGCTCATCATATACTACTCTGATATCTTTCAGCATCTATTTTATCCACATCACTTGAGTACAATTATTTGTAGCAGTAATATACTTTGCCTTAGCAATAGATAGGGAAATGGAAATCTACTTCTTACTCAACCAAGACACTAGCTTCTTCCCTAGGAATAAGGCACCACCACTAGTACTTTTCTTGTCATCTACATCTCTTGCCCATTCTACATTAGTATATGCATTCAAGGTAATATCATCATCTTTAGGATACCAAAGCCCAAAATCAATTGTTCCTTTTAGATATCTGAAAATTCTCTTTACAATAGTCACATGAGATTCTTTGGAATCAACCTAAAATATAGCAACCATACATACAACATTCATGATGTTTGGTCTGTTTTAGGTTAAGTAGAGCAATCCTCCAATCATTGACCTATATCTTGTTTGATTTTCCTTAGGAGAATCATCATTCTATGTTAACTTGCATCCGGTTATCATGGGTGTACCAATAGGCTTTGAGTCTTCCATGCCAAACTTTTTCAGTAACTCTCTCACATATTTGGACTGAGATATGAATATCCCATTGTCTAACTGAGTGACTTGAAATCCTAGAAAGAACTTCATCTCTCCAATCATACTCATTTTAAATTCACTTTTCATTTCATCAGCAAACTTCATACATAGGCCATCATCTCCCCCAAAAATAATGTCATCAACAGAGACTTCAATAATCAACTCTTTATCATGATCCAACTTAAAATACAAGTTGTTGTCAACAATAACTTTATTGAATCCAAACTTTAGTAAGTATTTATCCAGTCTAGCATACCAGGCTCTAGGAGCTTGCTTGATCCATGCAAAGCTTTCTTCAATTGGAAAACCATGTCTTCCTTATCAATTAGTTGAAATCCATCCATCTATTCAACATATACTTCTTCTAACTCACCATTTAGAAAAGTTGACTTCACATCCATTTGATAGACTTTATAGTTCTTATATGCAACATAAGCAAGAAATAATCTTACAGCTTCAATTATGGCAACAGGGCAAAGGTTTCTTCAAAATCAATACCTTCCATTTGTGAATACCCTTTACATACCAGTCTTGCTTTATTTTGGACCACTTCACCTTGTTCATTTAGCTTATTCTAAAAGACCCATTTAGTACCAATCACATTTTTATCTTTAGGTCTAGGAACAAGAATCCATGTATCATTCTTTTCAATCTACATCATTTCTTCCTTCATAGATTCCATCCAATATTCATCATTGCAAGCTTCATTGACATTTTTAGGCTTAGTTTTGGAAATCAAGCAATACTCTTCTACAATATTTCTTCTAGTTTGCACACCTTAATTCTTGTCTCCTATAATTTGATTCTCTGAATGATTCAATCTCACATACCTCAAAGTTTTAGGATTCACTAGCACTTCTGGCTCTTCTATTCTTTCTTTTGCACTTCCACTTGTCTCTCCTTCCTGACTTTCTTGTTGGTCATCTAAATCATATCCACAGTATCTAGATGATCTAGTAGAGTCCTCATCAACTATGACATTTACACTTTCCACTATTTTTCTCAATCTTCTATTGTAGCACCAGTAAGCCTTGCTCTTGGTATAGTAACCTAAAAGGATTCCTTCATCACTCCTTGCATCAAGCTTTCCTATTTCCTCATCTCTCTTAATGTAGCACTTTCTTCCAAAAATATTGAAATATTTAAAATTAGGCTTTTAACCAAACTATAGCTCAAAAGGAGTCTTACCAAAAATACCATTAACACTTACCTGATTTAAAGTGTACACAAAAATGTTTACAACTTCTCTCCAATAGATGTGAGGCACATTTCCTTCAATCATCATTGTTCTAGCAACATCTAGAATTGTTCTATTCTTTCTCTCTACAACTTTATTTTGTTGAGGGGTTTGGAGAGCAGATAATTGACTTTTGATTCCATGCTCTTCACAAAAATAATTGAACTCCCTGGAGGTGAACTCGCCACCTCTGTCTAACCTTAGGCATTTCAGACCTGTCTCATTCTCTGCCATAGATTTGAAAATTTTGAACTTCTCTAATGTTTCACATTTTTCTCTTAAGAAAGGAACCCATATCATCCTAGAGTAATCATCAATAAGGAGCATAAAATACCTCTCCTTGTAGACTTATGATTCTAGAGGGACCAC
The DNA here is from genome assembly GCA_007258455.2 of Sequoia sempervirens. Lineage (NCBI taxonomy): Eukaryota > Viridiplantae > Streptophyta > Pinopsida > Cupressales > Cupressaceae > Sequoia > Sequoia sempervirens. The sequence continues at coordinate 52,477,096 of VDFB02075321.1, read as the reverse complement.
ATAGATCAGTATGCACTAGCTCCAGTACTCCATTAGAATGATGATTTTTACTCTGAAAAGAAACTCTAGTCTATTTACCCATTTGACATTCCTTGCATATTGTATTAGCAGGCTTCACTAGCTTAGGTAGATCTCTTACTGCTTAAGTCGAGCTTACCTTGACAATGTTATCAAAATTCACATGACATAGCCTCATATGCCATAACCAACTTTCATCTACTTGAGCAATTAAACAACTTACATTACAATCACTTACGTGAAAAATATTACCTCTTGTCTTTGTACCTAAAGCAATCATATTTCCAAAACTTGCAAGTATCCTGCATCTTCCATCTTTGAACTGAAGATCATAACCCTTTTCCACCATTTTTCCAACACTCAACACATTATGCTTTAAGCCTTCAACATAAAGGATATCATCAGTGTTATGTTTACCACCAAGATAAATAGATCCTCTGCCATGAATCACACCAACATTGTTATCTTTGAATCTTACAACCCCACCATCATATTTCTCTAGACTTACAAAATTGATTTTGTCACTAGTCATATGATGTGATAATCTGCACTCAATAACCCACTCATCCTTCTCTTCAATTTGGGCTACAAGATCTTTCTTAACTTTAGCAGATTCAATAGCCACTAGACCATTTTCCTTGATAGCAATGAAAACCAATTCATCTTCATTTCCATTTTATTTATCAAATTCTTCATCAATCACACCTTCTTCAACAAAATAGCACTTCTTTTAAAATCTAGGTTTTTAAGGTTTAGACCTAGGAACTCTTTCACGACACCTTGAAGCAAAATGGCCTATTTTACTTCAAGAGAAACATTTAATAGGAAACTTTACTTTATACTTACCTTGTCCTCTACCTTCTTTCTTCACAATCAATGCTTCCAGCTCTTCAACCTCTCTTTCTTCATCTTCTAGTTGTTTCATCTCTTCCTCATACTGAATGTATTTCTTAAACACTCTCTCAGATCATATCTTTGCTTGTTCCTTCTAGATACAAAAGCCTTAAACACAGATTCAACCTTAGGAGTAGAATCACCAAATTCACTCAACTCAAAAGCCGCAAGTTTACCAATCAGCATATCCCTTGTCACATAATTTGTTACTGATTTGAACTCTTCAATAGCCTGATCCTTTGACTTGTAAGAGGGAGGAAACGATCTATGCACTTTAGCTACAATTTCTTGTTCATCCAAGGTACCACCGACACATCTAATACCCATCACAAGTTCATTTACTCTTTGCATAAAGGAAGAAATATTTTTCATCCTCACCCATCTTCAAGTTTTCATACTTTCCTTTCAAAATCTATAGCTTAACAACCCTCACATGTACATATCCTTCATACAAAGTCTCTAGCTTCATCCAAATCTCATGAGTTGTCTTCAGACCTATCACATTTGTCATTTCTAAATTTGTTAGAGCACTCAGCACAGCTTCAATAGCCCCGATGCTAATCTTAGCCTCTTTAACCTCATAAGGAGTGGAAGGGCCATTATCAAGAATAACATATCTAGTCTTTGTAATCTTCCAATAGGGATCACCAATACACCTCAAATGACACTCCATTTTGGCTTTCCACAGAGAGTACATTGTTCCATCAAATCTAGGGTTGTCCTTCTTGTATGATGTCATCTCGGATCACCTCAAGATTTTAAAATTCTACAAAGGAACTTGCTCTGATACCAATTGTTGGAAAAAAAGGACAAAAAACTAAGAGGTGGGGTGAATCAGTTGTCACAAATTATTTAAACTTTTCAAACTTAACTTAACTTATTCTCAAATGTGATGCATGACCAATGAACCATAAATAATCAACACATCAGAAACAAAGAGAACACCAATATTTTTTACATGGAAACCCTGTTAGGGGAAAAACCACGGTGGATGTTAATCTACAATATTAAACCTTGTTAAAAGTATAAAGAAGAATAATGCGAATGCACATGCATTCAGGCACACTGCCTAGAGCTCACTACTCAAATACAAGAGGCCTCACTTCCCAAGGAAGACACACTTTCTTACAGAAATTTAGATTTGATCCACAGGGTATGAACTAAAAAAATAGCTTCAACAAAAGCCTGATTATAGTTATGGTTAAGCATAGAAACAATCCTTAACACTTCACTCAAACTTCTTCACACTCTACTATGCAATCGAATGATTAGATCATTATTTGCACACTTGCACTTTCTCTGGCACTTATTCACATGACACACATCCATAGCTTTGTACAAATATTTTCTCTTATATATCTACAACATGTATTTACATCAACAACTTCATCGGCCAAAATATAAAACATATTTTCAATGTCTGCCCAAATTTACAAATAAATTTTCAATGCTAATCAAACACCATCAGCCAATATTATGTTGAGGCCCAAAACAACATCCTCGGGTGTGCAAAATATTCAAATTTTAATCTCCAAGAATCCACAACATGTTACAACCACCATGTCAGACAAGAACATGAAAACTTGAACACTCATGAGAAAAATATTTGATCATGAGCACACCGATCAATGTGGACATGCAACAAAGATAGAGAATGATCTAGAACCATCCAAAATAAACAAGAACCAATAGAATACTAACTGAAACCACAGAAAAATAGTAAAAACACAACTATTCATAACATGATAAAAAAATTCATGCAAACATTTGAAACTTCTGATGGATAAACTAGATACTCTTAGCAATAAACCCTTTAGTCGACAATGATTGATCATCAGCGTAATAAGCAAGACACCTTCATGACCTTAACTATTCCAATAGCAACCTGTAACTCTTTCTTTAACAATTTCCTCAATATCCTTGACATATACAACCTTCAATACATCAATGCTAATAGTGTTGACATCAATGACAACCACATATTAGCAACACAACCAAAACATCCAACATAGGGTGTAAGGGTTAAGGGTAGAGGGTAGAGGGTAGAAGGGAGAGAGATAGGAGTGAGTGAGTGAGAGAGAGGAAATTAAGAGAGGGGGGAGTGGGAGACAAATAGAGGGTAGAGGTTATAGGGTGTAAGGGTGAAGGGTAGAGGGTAGAGGGGTGAGAAATAGAATTAGGGTTGAAGGGTTGAGGGTATAGGGGTTAAGGGTATAGGGTAGAGGGGAGAGAGATAGGAGTGAGTGAGTTACAAAGAGGGAGTTAAGAGAGGGAGAGGGGATAGGAGAGAGAGACTCAAGAGAGAGAGAGAGAGAGAGATGGAGGGAGTGGGAGAGAGATACAAGGTAGAGGATAGAGGGTATATGGGTGAAGGGTAGAGGGTAGAGGGGAGAGAGACATAATTAGGGTTTAAGGGTAGAGGGGAGATGGGAGAGAGATACAAGTGAGATTTTGGGAGAGAGGGAGTTGAGAGAGGGAGAGGGGGTAGGATGGAGAGACTCAAGAGAGAGAGAGAGAGGGAGGGAGTGGGAGAGAGATAGAGGGTAGAGGATAGAGGGCCGGGGTAGAGCATAGAAGGGAGAGAGACAAAATTAGGGTTTAAGGCAGATGGCATAGGGCAAGGGTAGCCGCAGAGGAGAGAGATAGGAGGAGTGAGAGAGAGAGAGAGAGGTAGCTGAGAGAGGGAGAGGGGCAGGGGAGGGAGAGATGAGAGAGAGAGAGGGAGGAGGGAGAGAGATAAAGGGTAGAGGATAAAGGGTATAAGGGTTAAGGGTAGAGGGTAGATGGGGAGAGAGATACAATTAAGGTTTAAGGGTTGAGGGTATAATGGTTAAGGGTAGACGGTAGAGGGAAGAGAGATAGAAGGAGTGAGTGAGTGAGAGAGAGGGATTTGAGAGAGGGAGAGGGTATAGGGGTTGAGAGACTCAAAAGAGATAGAGGGGGAGGGAGTGGGAGAGAGATAAAATCAGGGTTGAAGGGTTGAGGGTATAAGGGTTAAGGGTAGAGTTGAGAGGCTAGAGAGATAAAAGAAGTGAGTGAGGGTATAAGGATCAAGGGTAGACGGTAGAGAGGAGAGAGATAGAATTAGGGTATAAGGGTAGAGGGAATAGAGATAGAATTAGGGTAGATAGGGTATAGACAAAGAGAAAAAAATCTATTAAAAAACCAACTTTATCATAACATGAGAACATTTCGAAGAAGTAGAGATATGATCATTTTTAGCAAGAAATAAAATGCTCGTGTTATAACGCGAGCACATTATATAGCGGGCATGTTTTCTCTTACTCTAAAAATAGTAAAAAACTTAATATACCCATGATCTCAAGGCCTACATTCCGCATATTCTCTTGGTTCTATGCATGCTTCGACAAAAATTATCCTTTTGATGATGTTGTGAAGTGTGCATGCATATTTTTCACATTCCACCACCATTTTCATGATCTTTCCACCACCATTTTTGTGATATTTCCACCACCTTTGCATGAAATATCAGATTTTTCACATTGAAAGGCATATAATATCAATTCAAGTTTGAATTCGAGTGAAAATTGATATACAATTGAAGTTTGGAGGGGAATAAGCTTTTGAAAATTTCAAATTGTTGAGGAGTTTGAAGAAGGGAGAAGCTAAGGCTACATAATTGGGTAGAAATCCTCCATTTGAAGCTCTATTTTTTTAGGTATGTGAAGTCTCTACACATGTTCTTTCATTCTATTATGGCTTGCTTTCATTTTTGTTATTTTTCATATTCCATGTTGATCATTGTTTGTTTGTCATTATAACCTTAGTTTGTCAATGCACATTTTAAATTACACAATTCTATAGACTTTCCAATTACATTTTTAAACCACATCTCTGTGGGGCATATTTTTATTTAACAATTGACTTACCTTATGTATGCTTCCACATTTTATATACACATATATATGACATATATTTTAAGGAAGTAAATTAAAACATCATTTCTCAATCCTTTATTATGGATTTGCATACCACTCTTTGAAGCTTTCATTGAGGTATTTTGTCGAGCAATTAGACCAAGCAGTTGATTTCCTTGTCTATGCTACCAAATTTTCCATACATGTCTCTAAAAAATTGGAATATACTCCTCCCACATTGATAGATCTTAGAAACTATTTTGGTTTTCATCTCTATTTCTAAATTTACCAAATCACTAAACCTACCTCATCACTTTTATTTGTGATATATTTTAAATGTTTCCCTGATTATTTTACCTACAAGGGATTCTAACCCTTATCTCCACTGTTACAAGACTCTTTATTCAAGGCTAAGTTAGCAACATGGGGAAAGGTACATCATATCTTGCAATCATGTCTCAAAATGGAAGCATGGACAAAACATTTAAATTGTGATGCAACCATGGAAGGTCCTACAACACAAATCAACATAAAAAAATGAACCAACAAAAACAATTCACAAGTCACAATTCTCAAAACTCTTCACTTTTCACCAAATCAACACTCTTCCTTGTAGCATTGCCAACTCATTCAATTAGGTATTTCTTCTTGATAAAATTCTTTCAGACCAAGAATTGAACCATTTGAAGGACCCTCTAGGGCACACAATCACATTCCAAAAAACCACTATTTTCTACTCTATAACAACTTTCTCAAATCAGGCTTTCTACGCCAACTAGGCCTCAAATTAGGCCACTTTAACAAAAACAATTATCTTGAAACTTGACCAAAATCTCCAAAAACATGTGGGAATAAATTTATATGTATTCAAACCAAATAATTCACAATTAGTTCTTATAAATTCATCCACCAAGATGCCAAAACCAAAAACCATATTTTTAAGCCAAATAACCTAGGACTTATTGGAAAACACAATTACCAACCTTATAAAAACATGCCACCACCTAAAATAGGACTAAAATGGCCTGAAAAAATGAAATTCAATAAGAAAAAACATTTCCCTAACACAATAGTCACTTTAGCATGTCAAAACCTCTCAAATTCACATGGAAAACACCAAATTTCACTCTAGGGCTTCATGCCCAACTCAACTCTTGACCTCCCCTATACTTACTCAACATTCCCACACCTTTTTAGTGATATCACTATGAGACCCCATTTCAATGAGTCATATTCTGCGCCTAACTTCTCAACCCCAGTGCATTGGCAAGCTAGTGAGTGAGCTAGCTTGCCAATAGGGCAGGGTTGAGAAGGTAGGTTCAGTGTGATAGCAACCTAGGTGGTGAAGACCCCAACCAACTCAAAATTATTAGACTGAAATAAGAAACCAGCCCCTTAAACACTATACACTTTACTTATCCCAAACACACACCTAAAGGCTTGTAGCCCTCCAACACTACTTTTTCTCAATTTCTTTTAGAGAAGGCCATACAAAAACCTAACAAACATCATCTAAGACACACTTAAACTCCTATCACAACATACCAAAAGGTTTCAAGAGGTTTATTTACAACAATATTGAAAACCAATAGACTGCCCTACCTTTTAGGCCACCAAATAGCCCTATTTTACAAAGGAGGTAGCTCCAAAACACTTTGTTTTAACAAAATCTCAACTAACAGTCACTAATTATGTCACAAAACAACAAATTCCACCATTATTTCTCAGAGCGTTGACCTCTAAAATGTTGTACCACCAAACTCTCAACTTTCATGCAAATATCCTAGGGTTTATTGAAATTCTTGACAATCAGGCTTACCAGACCTCACCAATACTAACAATAATTCAAAAATACCCTACACAAACTAAAACAACCATTACATGGAAAGTTCCTTCAACATTTCATCAAAAGGGTATGTGCAAGATCATGATGGGCCAAAAAGTGGCGATATGATGGGTATGTGTACGGTATGTGGTGACGACTTTTCTTTTACCCTAAATTAATGAAATGAAAAGGGTTTTTAAAAGATATTCTCAGCTTTCCACCAATATAAATTATGCTTTACTTTGAATTTAATAAATAATTATTATTCATTTTCTATTTGAATTATGACTAAAGTCCTAATTGATAGGTTGATTGAAAACATCTATAGCTTTCAAACGGTATCACATTTTTGAACCTAAAACATGTGTCACATTCTATGCTTCACATACTATAGGATTTAAAAAATAATAATTTCATGAAGTTTTGACCAAGTTAAGGTGGTCAGACATACGAGTTTTTATATTTTTTAAAAGTTGTAATAAAACTTCATAATTAATTATTTACTTAGAAAAAAATTACAAAAAAAAATGCATCATATCGGGACATGATTTCTCTACTTATATCTAAAATATTATAAAAAAATTATCATTTTATTGTGGTTAGGGTGGTTAGATAGACACCTACTTCTTATTTTTTCCCTGGAATTTAAGTGCTAATACATTGAAATTTCAAATTTTCACCAAATAGAATTTTTTTAAAAAATAAAAATAGTAGTTTAGAAACTACATTCAATTTGCTAAAGATTTTATTCCTACATATTTTTGAAATAATATAGATAACTTATTCAAATTTTTACATCAAGTTTCCTAACTCTAATTTTTCTAAAATTTTCACCACTTAAGGGGCTATTTTTTCCATAATGATCCTACACATACCCACAACCCTTCTTTAACACCCCATTTACACAAGGAAAACAATGTATTTTTTCCTTATGGCATCACCCAATTTCAAAAAAATTACTTCCTCTACCTTCAGGACTAATATAAGAAAGGTGGTGATGACTCAACTAGTCTCACAATAATCAGATCCAAACAAATGACCAACCCTTGAAACACAAAACACTCAACTTGTCTCAAACAACTCACACTAAGGCTTGCAGCCCTCAAACACCAACTCTTAACAATATCTTTTAGAGAAATTCATACAAAGGCCTAAAAAACATCAATTGAGACTTACTATAGAACCCCAAACAACATATCAAAAGATACCTCAAGGTTTCTTTGACTGAACATTGATACTCAAAAAAATGCCTATGTTTTAGGCTACTTAATTAGCCCTCTTTTCCAAAGGAATTATCTTCAAATCACTTTTTTTACACACAAAATCTTTTGACAGTCACTAAATGTGACATAAAACACCAAATTCCATGATCAATTCATAGATTTAAGTTCTCTAGGACACTGACCCAAGAAACCCTCCATTTTCATGCAAAAACACTAGGATTCACTAAAAATAATACCGCTCAGGATTTTCTAACACATCCAATGCATCCAACGCCTTACTTATACCCTGCACAAACTCAAAAATCCATCACATAGACCAATCTTTAACATTTTTTTCAAAACCCTATATTGAGTCCATTTCGCATAGAAAATCACTCAATTTTACCCTAGGGCATCATCCCAAATTGTACAAATCCACTCAATTTCCTACCAAACCATCAATACATCTAAATTACTTTATTTAAGACCCATTCCATGAGTTATAGTAAGTACAAAAAGTGGAATGGGTCTGTTCATCATTTTAGAAGACCTTCAACCCCTAAAACTATGTTAACAAGGAAACAACATATAGTTAAAGAGAACTTTCACAATATTCAATGGTAGACCCTCAAACTTATATTGAATGAAAGCTAATTCATGCTAGAATAATATACAAAGAATTTTAGAGCATTTAAAGCTTGTATAGGTCTGTATAGAAATCTTGCAAAGTTTAAGAAGCACAAAAAATATGCAGAATAAGTGTTGTATTTGATATTGGAATTTCAAAACTATCATCAACAATCATCTTCAATCCATAGAGAGGCTTTTATAGCCAATACATTCAAATTCCAACTGCCCCAACATTCATAACTGCCCTTTGAAATACTAGACTCTTCATATTCCTAGAAGTTGCACTTTTTGCAACTCTTGCTTGACAACATTTTTGCATTTTTGCAACTTTTGCTAATTTTCTAATTTGCTAAATATTCTCAAAACACCCCATACTATCCTACTGACCACCTATCAAACCTTCAAATCATCAATTTTTCAAATAAGGGTTTAGGTGCTCCTACACCAAGGACCATGTGGACACCTAACCATAGCGTATGTCTCATAGAAATGGGGTCTCACGGTGATGTACATCACTGTGAGAGAGCATTTCTATGAGGCATATGTTGTCCCTACCTTCTCAACCCTACCACATTGGCAGGCTAGTGAGTGAGCTAGCTTGCCAAGGAATTTGAATTCATGTGCCTTGTCCATGCTTCCATTTTGAGCCTATCTTGTAGTCATGGCATGCCCCTACACCACCTTTGTCTATGCTAGAAATACTCTTGTACAAGATGATTGTAACTATTTTTTATGAATCCTTGAATGACATATATTTCATTTATTTGAATGGATAAATATTTGAGGAACTAATATTCATCTCATTACCATGCTATAGGTAAAATTATCTACCATGTCGAAGAAATGAAGAAGGAATAAACTAATAGAAAGAGAGTATGAAACCTTAGAAGCAAAGGGGAGAGAATGGGTAGCAACATATTGTTGAAAGAAGAAATTGGGTACTATTGATGAAAACAAGCCAACTGAAGAGGAACCTCAACCATCAAAAAGAGAATAGGAATTGGTAGCACAAAGGGCACAAATGTGAAAACATCATGGTAAGATAGATTTAGGTACCGTAGTTGGAGACACACCCTCTATGACAAGTGAATACGAAGGGACACCATTAAGCACACACGAATATGGAGGGGCACTAGCTACCACAAGTGAATATGGAGAGACAACATCTATCACAAGTGAATATGGTTGGACACCATCAAGCGCATCTCAAGTTGAGAGTACATCATCACTCGGATTTGGCGAAGAAGGTAGGCAATCATTCCCATGTGAACCTCATCGTATGTCTTCTACTCCACCCTCGATTGAAGGTACGCAATCTATCCCACCTCAATTAAATATTGATGAAATTCCTAATGTTGAGATGTATGTACCTAGGAGAACACCAACTAGAATTTTGTGTAGAAAGCCAAAGTTTTTTATTAATATTGATGACGATATTTTGTATCACATGGAAGGTAAGATTCTAGCACACACTTACATAGAAGATATAATGTTAAGATCTGGAAATCAATCATTGAAAGGATAAATGAGACTGCAAGATGTCAACTATTTATTGAAATGATCTGGGGTATAAAGTATAGAAACATCATGAAGAATCTTGGGTTGAGAACATCAAATGCATCAAGTGAAAATAGTATTGTGAAGAATCTAAAGGATGCATATGAGAGTGTGGGTAAGACCTCATGCTCAAAGGATAGTAATGTCACCTGACATGTCATTACATTAACTTTGGTAAGCATTCAAACAAACATAACTCATCTCATTACAAAGACAAGTGAACAAATGAGAATTAGTAGAAAAAAATTATCAAGAGCCGTTCAAAGGAAGCAAAGAAATGAGGGAACCAATTCAAATGAATTATGGGCATTCTCGGGGAGACTGCCACAAAAAATATAAAAAAAATTTGAAGTATTGAGAGCACTAATTGAAGAGTATTAGAAGAATAACACAAGGCCATCTCTGAATCAAAGGGATGTGGTAAGAATCAAACCCAATTTTTTCATAAATTTCAAAAGGATTATCCTGAAATTAGTATTTTTCAAATATTTTTTGAAAGGATTAAACCTTTTTATGTCAAGATAAATCACACGTGCACTACTTGTTGTTGTAGACTGAATATTGAATTCTCTAACCATTATGATGTTTATCATTCTATATGTTTAGATTTGAATACTAATGATGTTTTGTAGGATTGTGGCAAAGAAGCCCCACCAAAATATTCAAGAAAGTTCTTATCAAAAATTTATGTTAAATAGAGGATGGCCAAATATTCTATAGGACAACATGCTTGGATGTTTGATGAGAGTGTTGCGGTGGCTTGCAGCGTATGCTAGTATATCAACATATGGAAAGCACAGATGAGGTGGGACAAAAAATAGTAGAGTTCAAGAAGTATAAAATAGTGGCATATGCTACAAAAGATGGGTCTTAGGAAAAAAGGTGTGTTTTGGTTATTCAGAAGATCCTAGTGTATCAGTTTATGTCCATGTTTTGTGACAATATAGTGTATGAGTATGCAAGGCATACCCATAGAGCCTAATGGTTGGACACACAATTCAAGCTATGCAAGGACACACTTCCAATTGGAAACATAGTATTAATGGTTGAATTTGTAGAGAACTACACTCTACAACCACACCGTGAGGTGTAGTCACAGTATTACAACTCCACACAAGTTTCGATATTTGTGTGTGCATAGCATTCATTCATGCAGATGATAGTAAAGAGGACCAAAGGAAGGTATTTAGGGAGTATCACTTTTATATTAGTGATGATCGCACACATTCTACAGAGTTTGTACAAGGTTGCTTCCAGATGTTCTATAGTGATTTGGCTCAGAGGGGCATAACAGACAGTCAGCATATAATATGGTTAGATAACTGTGCAACATAGTTCAAGAATTCACGCATGTTATATTGGTTGAGTAGGATGCATGTCATTACAGGTGTACAACATATGTGGAACTTCTATGAGGCCAGGCATGGAAAGGGGGAGCATGATGGTGCAAGAGCATTAACATGAGAAGAGTTAAAGTATAAAGACAGTGCAAAGTTGACAGATGCAAGATCAATTGTCGAGTGGTGTAATGCTTCGATGGGTCTAGGTAATGAAGGTATTTCTTTAGTTCATAGATTTTTTTGGTTGATGGATGACACTAACATTGCACCATATGAGGATTGGTGTACACTAACAGGATCGAGTGAGATACACTCTTTCCTTAAATCTCAAATGTAGGTTAATGGAGTATTGATACACGAAAGATGGCATGATTTTGTTCTTCATGTACAATGCAAGCCTGGAATGGGGTATGTGCGGGATCATCATGGAAAAAACAGGCCCTTAAGTGGCCAAAAATTCAAAAAAATCAAAGTTAGGAAACTTGACTTAAAATTTTGAATAAGTTATCTATATTATTTTAAAAATTTGTAAGAATAGAATCTATAGCAAATTGAATGTAGTTTCAAAACTACTAGGTTTTTTTTTTTTTTAAATCTAGTTGGTGAAAATTTGAAATTTCAATGCAGTAGTACTTAAATTTTAGGGAAAAAATAAGAAGTAGGTATCTGCCTAACCACCTTAACCACAATAAAATGATAATATTTTTTATAATATTTTACATATAAGTAGAGAACTCATGTCTCAATGTGATGCATACTTTTTTGTAATTTTGTTCCAACTAAATAATTAATTATGAATTTTTTATTACAACTTTTAAAAAATATAAAAACTTGTATGTCTGACCACCTTAACTTGGTCAAAACTTTATGAAATTCATTTTTTCTTTTTTTTAATCCTATAGTATGCAAAGCATATAATGTGATGCATGTTTTGGATTCAAAAAATGTGATACCATTTTAAAGCTATGGATGTTTTTCAATCAGCCTATCAATCAAGACTTTAGTTATAATTTGAATAGAAAATGAATAATAATTACTTATTAAATTCAAAGTAAGGAATAATTTATATTGGTGGAAATATTATAATCTCCTTTAAAAACCCTTTTCGATTCATCAATTTTGGGTAAAAAAAGAATCGTCAGCCACATATCCATCATATTGCCATTTTTTGGCCCATCATGATCCTGCACGTACCCAATGATTGTGAGTTAGGGGAGTGGGTTGACAAATGGTTGACAAGTTATCTTAGCCCACTTCACATGTATCACCCTCTAATGACATTGGAACTAACACTGTAGATGGAATCATTGGTCAACTTTGACCATGCATTAGATCTAGTTCAACCAAGTAATATATTTGCTTGCTTAGTTTTCGAAATTCCATATTGTTATATTACTTTGTAGTGTATTAATAATGTTGACTAATTTCAAGAGATTTGTTGCACATATCAATGCAGGGCATGTTTATGCAGTTATTGCATATGAAGAAAACGAAGAGGGAACATACTATTACTTGTGTCATTTTGTTGAGGCCAAAAAGAAATTGGATGCCCTAGTTATAGATGGAGAAAACATCGAATACCCTACAGGATTAGTTGTTGTTACTGGAACGTGGCTTAGAAGGTACCCACATAATAGTATTAAACATTAGTTGTTTCAAGACTTCAACACACATCATAAGATTCTTCATTACTCGAACCTTGTTGTGGCATCCAATGTTCGTTTGACCAAATATGGGGGTAAACCTTTGAACAAGACCTTGTGGAAGGTTTGTGAGTCTGACCATGAGGCAATACTTGGCACAATAAAGAGTAGAGCAGACCCGAATGGTTTGTTGGATTAATTTGTAAGTATGCACATCAGTTCTTATTAATTTGTACTTGTATGCACACTAATTTTTTTGACGACAATGCTATCATCTTGTTTTACTTTTCCTATTTGTAAGTAACCTACTAAAAATTCATTGGTGTCCCCTTGAAGAAAATGCAGATTTATGAGCCATCCAAGAGAATCTTAGCCAAAAAAGAAATGCAACATCCTTAATTTGATGATCTTGACAATTCTCAATTATGATTTTAAGCCATTAAAAAAGTGTGTGTGAAGCTTGGTGAGGGGATTTCAAGTTATTCATTTGAAGTTAACCTTATCATGAACACATATGATGTAGACATTATAAGAGCGTCTTGAATTTCAAGTTATTCTATTCATGAGAGGTGTTGTGTGCAATACGTATCTTGGAACTCCTAGTGAAGATGTATGAACATGAGTGAATAAGTTGAGAGACTGGCATGCCTATCTGTAAGTGCTTTCCATCTATTTTCATTTCATTTCCATTTTGGATGCTCTTTCTTTTTCTTCTTTTACTTTGTGTATTTTTAAGTAAACTACTAAAAATTGATTGGTCTCTCATTACAAAAAATGTTCATTTATGAGCCATCGAAGAGAATCTCAATGAAAAAATTAATACAACATCCTTATTTTGATGATCTTGATAAAACTCAATTCTAATTTGAAGCCATCATAAAAGAGTGTGTGGGGCTTAGTGAGGGAATCTCAAGTTACTCATTTGAAATTAACCTCATATGAGCACCTATGATGTAGACATTATAAGAGAATCCCAAATGTAAGAGTGACATTGTAAAATATCTATGAGAATGGAGTACCTAAGGCATTGTAATGAGATTTACTTTTAATGATATTTACTCAAATATTAAAATTTTTGAGTTCATGTTTGGTGCAGGAGCACCTTATTCTCTAAACTAAATGCCTTCAATAGGAAAATTTGCAAAATTTGAATTTTCAAATCTAGAAAATGTGAAAAATATCATGAGAAGGTCATATGTAATGTATTCAAAGTCTCAAATAGGTCATTAGGTGATTAGAAAACTGATATTGCACACAAGTTGTCATTTGGTGTAAAAATGCCAAACTTGCATTAGTTGCACAATTGCAAAATTATAGAAGATGAAGAGTCCTCTTGTTAGAAAGGGTAGTTATTCAATGGAAGATGTAGGGGAAGCATTCATAACTGATTGGAATAGCTATATAAACCATTGTGAAGGCATGGAAAAGAGAAGAACTTGTATTCTTGAAGAAATTAGTAAATAAAGGACCCTAATTTTTGTATTTGTGGTACTTTTCCTTTTTTGTTTCAATCTTGTACAGATTGTACAACATCTTACAGTTTGATTGTTGATTAGTTTTCTTTAGAGCAAGGACTTAGGTTATTTTTGAAATCATTTTGAAGTCTTTTAACTTATATTTGAGGAAATAAGAATAATTTTATCATAAATGATTTGTAACCCTAAATAAGGGTTTTGAGAGTCCATTAAGTGACAATATTTCCATTCCATCGATGTAGGGTTAAGTAGGTCAGTGGAATGGATTGCAATTATTTTTTTTTCAATTTGAATAAGTGCGAGATTCAGGGGAAGACAAGAATGTGAAGTTTTGTTGCTACTCCAAATAAACTTTTGAGTTTTCACACAAGAAATGGTGCCTACAGACTAGGGTCTGGAGAAATGACAATTAAAGAGGCTTGATGGTAGTTTTATTACTATATGCAAACATATTGCAACATGTCTATGGAATTTACAAGTTTGTATGAGGTTTGGTAAGTGGTTTTTTAATAAACCTCAATTTTCTTGAGCCTATAAGGGCATTTGATGAGGGTGTTGTTGTTTTATGTTATATTGAAACTTTTAAACTTTAAAAATGGAAGATTTGAAGGTTTTGAGACTTGATACACTACTGCCTAAGGTTATTTTATGGTTTGGAGTTGATTTCTTGATAGTTGCTTCACAAAATTGACCTAATTTGAGGCACTTTCTAGCAGACAGTTTATTGTTCTTAGAAACTTTCCAAAATAACCTTTTCAAAGATTTTGTTATGTATTAGTAGATCAAAATGGATTTCTAAATATGTATTGGGTATGTGGAAACATAAAGAGATTGAAAAATAATCACAAAGAAAAGAAAACTACGCTATCCACAAGGACAATTAGGCCAAATTAACAAAGCAAAACCCCTTTTTTCTTCCTATCACATGCAAACCACCATTGCATAACATTAACCAATCTGACAAACCACCAATTCCTTCATTTTTAGGGCATGATAAGCCCTCTAACATAACAAACCCCAAAACCCTATTCTTTCACAAGTTAGGCAAGGGTTTATTGAAAACCCATACTCCAAACCTTACCATAGCCAACCAAAGAATGAAAAACCTTTAGAAAGGTCTAAAAAAGCTTTAAAGTTCAAGAGATATTGCTTCCCCCAAAAATTTCTTCAAATCTTATCACTAAACCACCATCTTCCACTCAAAATGCACCATTTGACATCTAGGGCATCACCTAAAAACCCTATATTCACCTCCCTTGCACACAAAAAATTGTACACATGTTTTATAACCATAACTAAGCCTTTCCACTAAGTTACAGAAGCATGCAATGGGTGGAAGGTTTAATATGACATTTTAATGCACTTAAAACCCTTAAAATAGGGTATACAAACTGACCCTCAGTAATTGACTTCTAAAATGCATAGAATCACTTGAAATACAACCAAACCAAAACTAAAATGGAGTTAAGTTTGCTTCCCACCAAATTCCATCCAAAAGAGAGCACAATCACCTTGTATAGAACTGTATAATTCAAGGAAACATCACATTTGTGGTAAAAATACATAAAATTGTAAGGAAACAATGAATTTTATTGATCTTCTTCTAAGTACATGGTACATTTACACTAGGAATGGTCCTCTTTCACACAAAAAAATGCGGAATTACTTCGAGCTATGTTCAACTGGCTCAATCCCTTAAGGGTCAAAAGTGCAAAAGGGAAGCAATCTTTGACGGGGTATTATTCAGAAACCTTGGCGCTTACGAAATCTTCATATGATCCTATGAGATCATGTTGGGACCCTCTACAATAACCTCTCTTGGTTTTTTTTTTTTATCTCAGAGTGGTTTTCCTGTAGTGTCCAGTTTTCACTTGATGGAAAAAGTGTCAAATGTAAGCAGTGCAAAATTGCAAAGTGGTGCAACTTTCGTTCTGCAACTCATGTGACCAAACGGACTATTCCAATGCATCCAAAAAGGTATTTTTTATATTAGGAATGGTCCTCTTTCACACCCAAACATGTAGAATTTCTTTGAGCTACGTTCAACTGAATCAATCCCTTAAGAGTCCAAAGTGCAAAATGGCTGCAAACATCAACATGTTGTTACTTGGATACTGTGATACTTAAAAACTTCTCATCTAATCCTATGAGATGGAGTTGGGCTCCTCTACAATAAAATCTTTTGGTTTTTTCTATCTCAGAGGTGCTTTCCCGTGGTGGCGAATTTTCACTTGGGAAAAAAGTTGTCAAATGCAAGTAGTTGAAAGTTGCAAAGTGGTGCAACTTTCATTCTACAACTCGTGTGACCAAATGGATTATTCCAATGCATCCGAATAGGTATGTGTACACTTGGAATGATACTCTTTCACACCCAAACATGTGGAATCGCTCTGAGCTATGTTCAATAGAATCGATCCCTTAAGAGTCCAAAGTGCAAAATGGTTGCAAACTTCAGCATGTTGTTACTCAGATACTGTGATGCTTAAAAAATTATTTTCTAATCTGATGGTATGGAATTGGGCCCCTCTACAATAACCTCTCTATTTTCACTATCTCAGAGGAATTTTCCCATGGTGACAAATTTTCACTTAGGGAAAAAGTTTGTCAAATGCAAGTAGTTGAAAGTTACAAAATGGTGCAACTTTTGTTCTGCAACTTGTGTGACTAAATAGATCATTCCAACACTTTTCAATAGGTATTTTTACGCTAGGCATGGTCCTCTTTCACACACAAACATGTGGAATCGCTTTGAGCTACGTTCAACCAAATCGATCCCTTAAGAGTCTAAAGTGCAAAATAACTTCAAACTTCATCATGTTGTTACTCAGATACCGTGATACTTAAAAAAAATTAATTTGATCTTATGGGATGGTGTTGGGCCCCTCTACAATAAAATCTCTCGGTTTACACTATCTCGGAGGCCTTTTCCTGTGGTGGCCAATTTTCACTTGGGGATAAAGTTGTCAAATGTAAATAGTTGAAAGTTGCAAAGTGGTGCAACTTTCATTCTGCAACTCGTGTGACCAAACAGACTATTCCAATGCATCTGAATAGGTATTTTTACACTACGCATGTTCCTCTTTCACACCCAAACATGCAAAATCTCTTTGAGCTATGTTCAACCAGATCAATCCCTTAAGAGTCCAAAGTGCAAAATGGCTGCAAACTTCAAAATGTTGTTACTCAGATACTGTGATGCTTTGAAACTTCTCATCTAGTCCTATGGTATGGCATTGGGTCATTCTACAATAACCTCTCTCATTTTTCACTATTTGAAAAATATTTTCCCGTGGTGGTGAATTTTCACTTGGGGAAAAAGTTGTCAAATGCAAGTAGTTGAAAGTTGCAAAGTGGTGCAACTTTCATTCTATAACTCATGTGACCAAATGGACTATTCCAACACATCTGAATAGGTATTTTTACCCTAGGCATGGTCCTCTTTCGTACCCAAACACGTAGAATCGCTATGAGCTACATTCAACCAAATCGATCCCTTAAGAGTCCAAAGTGCAAAATGGTCTTCTTTTGCACCCAAACACGCAGAATCGCTCTGAGAGATGTGTTGAACTAGATTGATCCCTTAAGAGTCCAAAGTGCAAAATGGCTACAAACTTCAACATGTTATTACTCAAATACTGTGACATTTAGAAACTTCTCATCTAATCCTATAGGATCATGTTGGACCCCTCTACAATAATCTCTCTCCATTTTTTCTATCTCGAAGGAATTTTCTAGTGGTGGAAATTTTTCACTTGGGGAAAAAGTTATCAAATACAAGTGTTTGAAAGTTGCAAACTCGTGCAACTTTTTTTCTACAACTCGTGTGACCAAAAAAAATGTTCAAACACATCTAGATGGGTATGTTTACGCTAGGAATGGTCTTCTTTCACACCCAAACATGCAAAATCACTCTAAGCTATGTTCAATCGACTCGATCCCTTAAGGGTCCAAAGTCTAAAAGGGAAAAAAACTTTGGCGAGATATTACTCGGAAGCTATGATGGTTAAAAACTTTCTAAGTCTATGGGATCACGTTGGGCCCCTCTACAATAACCTCTCTCAGTTTTTATTTTCTTGAAATTGTTTTCCTATGGTGTCTAGTTTTCACTTGATGGAAAACGTGTCAAGTGCAAGTAGTGTAAAGTTGCAGTGTGGTCCAACTTTTATTTTTCAATTCATGTGACCAAACAAACTGCTCCAAGGCATTCTGATAGATAGGTTTCGATAGACATGGTCCTCTTTCACACCTAAACATGCGAAATTTCTCTGAGCTACGTTCAACTAGCTTGATCCCTTATGATGGCATGCAAAACAATCAAAAAGATAAACATACACATGACAGTTGAGAAGTCTGAGTTTTCCACACAAAAAATGTATGATCATTGGTGCAGAGCACCTTGTTCCTCCATTTGATGAAGTAGGTCTAGTTCAGTGGTTTTAGTCGTGATAATGTCAAATAAGGCCATGATAGGAAATTTTGTAGTCTTGCTTTTAGTTTTGAGTTAGTGTGAGGTCATTTGAGTCAATTATGTAAGTATGATAGGGAGTAGGAATAATAAAATAGTGCTGGCAAAGGCATTGGAAGAGATTACTAATGTTGTCCCTGTTGAAAATTTAGAATTTAGGCCTTGAAAGAAAGACTAGATGAGGTGAACAGAAGAAATTTCTTGAGAATAAGTTAGAATAGGTTGGAAATAGGGTGAGGTTGTGGAGTTTGTTAAAAAGGTCTACAAGGATAGGGGAGGTAAAAATTATGTTATGACATGATGCCCTAGTTGGGAAAAGAGGGGATTTGAATGAAAAAGAGAGATTTGAGGGGGTAAAAGTGGGTAAAGCCAGGGGGCAGCATAATTTGGTGGTCAATTAAGTTTGTGTGGGAAGAATGAAAAGTTTTAGAAGAGTTTTTAAGGTTGTATGAGTTCTAGATATGGGTTTTCAATAAACCCTATTGAAATTTTATAAAAGTGAGGGTTTAGAGGATAGTGGGGTTAGAGGGCCAATCACGTCGTAAAAATTGTGGATTTTGTGGATTTACAGATTGGTAAATGTTGGCCGATGGTATTTTCAATTGGAAGAGTGATTGAGATGCTTTTTATTTGTTAAATAGACCTATTTGGGGGTCTAGCGTAGCATTGAAGCACTCCGAAACATTTTATTTTTCCTCAATTAACAACTTTGGTTGTGAAGAATTTTTTCATTTTCATTTGAAATTATTTTCTATGCTTGAAAATTGGAGTCCAAGATAAACAAGTGATGCTCTCACATACATTTATTATTTGGTGTGATAAATAGATTTTCCACCATTAAGTCCATTTCTTATTTGTATTATAAATTATAACTTTCTTTCTCCTGAGTCCATTTCCTATACAAGAAATAATATTGTAAAAAGTTGACATATAAATCTTTCAACGTGTTTATATGGTGATGGATCAATAACATAATAATTCATTTTGCACTATGAGGACTATGTTGGGTATGTGCAAGATCATCATGGAAAAAATAGGCCCTTACGTGGCAAAAAATTAAAAAAAATAGAGTTAGGCAACTTAACGTAAAAATTTGAATAAGATATCTATATTATTTCAAAAATATGTAAGAATAGAATCTATAGAAAATTGAATTTAGTTTCTTAACTACTAGGTTTAGTTTTTTAAAAACAAAAATATATTTGGTAAAAAATTGAAATTTCAATGCAGTAGTACTTAAATTTCAAGGAAAAAATAAGTAGGTATTTTTTTGACCACCCTAACCACAATAAGATGATAATATTTTTTTATAATATTTTAGATATAAGTAGAGGAATCATGTCCCAATGTGATGCATATTGTTTTGTAATTATTTTTCAAGTAAATAATTAATTATGAATTTTTTATTACAACTTTTAAAAAATAAAAATTGTATGTCCGGACCACCTTAACTTGGTCAAAACTTCATGAAATTCATTTTTTTTAATCCTATAGTATGTGAAGCATAGAATGTGACACATGTTTTGGATTGAAAAATGTGATACCATTTGAAAGCTATAGATGTTTTTCAATCTTATCAATTAGAACTTTAGTCGTAATTCAAATAGAAAATGAATAATAATTATTTATTAAATTCAAAGTAAAGCATAATTTATATTATGGAAAACTAAGAATCTCCTTTAAAAACCTTTTCACTTCATCAATTTTGGGTAAAAAAAGTCGTCAGCCACATACCTGCCATATCACCACTTTTTGTCCCATCATAATCCTACACATGCCCTACTGTGAAAATGTTTAAAGACTATTCAAGATAATTTTTTGTATGATAATGTGTCAAGAAGTTAACTACTTCATGTCCTATGAATATTATGTTTTGCAAGTGTTGTGAAGATTATGTATTCTTTGATTAATTCAGTTGTTCCAATCAAAGGATTAAATATATTGGAATCTTTTTATGAATCATTTCATGGAATACCAATTGAAAATGTGTTTTTTTCTTTTAGATAAAGTTTTTTAGCATCAATAAATTAATATTCAAGACAAACCTTGAAGGAAAACAATGATCAATGCTAGGGCTAACCAATTAATAAGTATACACATGAATAAGTCAAGCATGTACATGTGAATAAGGGAAGCACAAGTACTCAAAAATATGTAAGCCTTGAAGTATACACACAAATACATAGTATACACAAATTTATAAAAATTATATACATGAATGCAAATTATACGCATGAAAATACGTAATTCACAAAGTATACATTGGAATACATGTGAGTCACAAAGTATGCACATAAGTTCTAAAGCATACACTTGAATACACGTAACTCATATCTATTGAACCATGGATTTATAATGCAAATATCAATACCATCGATAAAGATGGTTTGTATTAACAAAATATCCATGTAGGAATACATCAATATATGTCGATATAAGTATCAAATATAGGTTCAAAATAGCCATATAGGCTTATAAGAATGCCATATAGGCATACAATGTCAAATATATCCAATACAAAATATGTACAAATATTCCATATAGGCATACAACAAAGGGCTCTGGAATCAAAAGTCACCACTCTCCATGCTCTCGAAATAAACTCTTTCCCTTTGCTTGTCGATCAGATGGCGATGCGTCTATCACTCATTTATGCTGCAGTCGAGGAGTGCTCCTAGTGCTCCTCCTAGGATTTAGTTCTTGGTTAAGTCCTATTTGTTACAATTTAAGAAGACATTAATATATAGAAATTACATTAAAAAAATTATATATTTAACAAAATAATCACTTGTCACCATCTAATGATCACTCTCTAGGAGGGAAATATTTGAATGCCCATGCTGAGGTGTGTTAAAGCACTGTATAAACCATCCAAATAGAAATTAAACTACAAATCAATAATGGTTTGATATTTCACTAACTAACATCTATAACAACGAATGTAAATTGAAATATAGTAATTTGCCTCATACCTCCCCTATCAGAGCCATCAAGGATTCTATAGCAGATGAAACACTAATGTCCATTTCCATCTGAACATTCAGAGGTGTCTCCACTTGGAACATTTGAAAATTAAAAAAATAAAATTATTCAATCACAAAAAACTACAATAGTGATCCATGTCATGACTTATAATGTATGAGATAATAAACAAAATTTTGGGTACATAATAAACTATATATTTTTTACTATCATGCTAACTATTTTCCCTATCCATATCTTGCTTAAAAGCATGTGTTTTTAGGCTTTTTCCCATAGCAGTAGGATGGTGAACCGTTTGATAAAATTCTTTCATAGAAATGTACGATAATTGTGGTGGCATAGAGAAGGAAGTGAGCTATTTGAAAAAATGCCTCAAAGAAAAGGGGTCTCATGGTGATGTAATGCCATTACAAACAAATGCATGTCATGGCATTCCATCACCATAAGACTACATTTCTTTAAAGCATTTTTTTAGAAAGTTCATTTCCTTCTCTATGGTATTATTGCTTAATATTATGCTTTGATAGAAATTTTTTCCAAGCATACATAGTATTTTGGAAAGCACCTATTTTAGGATTTTAGCCATAGCAGCAAGGAAGTGAGTAGTTTGATAAAATGCTTTGGTACACATGTATGGAAAATGTGGTATCATAGAAAAGGTGGTGAGTTGTTTGAAGAAATGCCTCGAATAAATGTGGTCTCATGGTGATAGAATGGCATTCCATTAGCATGAGACCACATTTCTTTGAGGAATTTTTTCAAACTACTAACTGTCTTGTCTATGCTATCGCTTACTATTATGCTTTGATAGATTTTTCCAAGCATCCATAGTTTGTTGGAAAGCACCTTTTTTAAGATTTTAGCTATAGAAGTGAGGAAATCAACTATTTGATAAAATTATTTGGTATACATGTATGAAAGATGTGGTAGCATAGAAAAGTCAATGAGCTATTTGAAAAAGTGCAGTGATCCCATAATAATGGTTTACAATTTTTGGCCAAATTGGACACTAAAATAATTTTTTTTAACTAAATCTTCACTTTTGGGAACCTATAGAAGCTAAACCATGAAGAATTTGAAGATGATGCAATATAGGTTTCATGACATTTTTTCTATAGATTATAAATAAATTTTTTTCAAAATTTTTGGAACCAAATTGCACTACTTTTTCCATCTCCCTTGAACACTAGTTTTTTTCAGAAAACAACATTTAAAAAAAGTGACACTCACTGTATAATTCATAATTTTTTTTCCATGAAGGATAAAATTCTAATTCTTTCAAATTTAGATTTGTAACTTTGATATATAGTGCTTCCACTTGGTTAGATAGTTTTTTATTCAATTTTTTTTCTTTCATCAGGTTTCAAGTCAAACCAATTACAATTTAGACATAGCACGACTGTATAATGCCTAACCTTTTCTGTATATATCGAAATTCAATTTTATTTTTTTGTTGGATCAAGGATTCCAATATCTAGTGCACTCATATTTTTCAAAAAAAAAAATTGATAATCTTCTATTTTTCCACATGTGCATAACAAAGAGCTTGATTTTCTGTGAAAAACCTACATTCAAAAGAAATAAAAAATAAATTTAATTAAAATTATACTTTTTTGGAAGCTTATAATAATGACTATATAATTAAAAAAAATAAAAAAATTAAAGGAATTCATTTGATCCCCCAAAAGGAAAATCAAAAATGATTTTTTATCAGCATTTTGATAGGTGTAAAGGAGACTCCGTTATAGGTATGGTTTGAAACTCGCAGGGTTCTATCCAAGGGGGCTTGGTCTAAGGTGGTTTGATCAAACTCTATTCAATTGGAATCCTTTAAATGGAACTTTTTAAGGCTTAAATCATTATATTTTCTAAAAATATGTGATTTTAGCATAAATCAGGATCTCCTAGAAAGTGTAAACCACTATTGTGGCATCACCTCTCAAAGAAATTGGGTCTCATGGTGATGAACATCACCGTGAGACTGAATTTCTTTGAGGAATTTTTTCAAACAACTCATTGCATTTTCTATGCTATTGCTTACTATTATTCTTTCATATATTCCTTACAAGCATCCAGAGCATAGACAAGGCAGCGAACTATTTGAAAAGATGTCTCAGTAAAAAGTGGTCTCATGGAATGCCATGACAAGAAAATGCGATTGGAAGCTTCTCCTACTTATTACTTATGCTATGTGAAGTAATTGCATCACTGCTTATGTTGACTTTATAAACAACTATATTGTAGTTGAAATTTTCTCATCTATCAACATCAAGTTATTAGTTATGGAATGTGAAGTAATGCTTTGAGTTTGAAAGATGTGCAATGCAATGTAATCAATGATATCGACATAAACTACACAAAACTATTAAGTATAATTCATTAGTTAAAATATTTATTCTATTACCTGTGTGTAGGTTTGACTAAATCCATTGGCACTAGGAAGTGTTCCAACAAAACCTCCAATATTAGCCTATTCAACATCAAAATCACATATTAAAATACCATTCATCAAACAATGCTATTAACATGCAATAAATTTATTATTGTTTGCTAGTTACATATCTCAACGGTAGGTGCAATGGAGAAATAAGCAGGTGGAGGGACAGTATCCAATATCAACACTATGACCCTACAATTTTATTAAAATCATAAAACTAAATTAGCTAATCTTGCATTTCAAAATCAAAATTTAATAAATGAAATTCAGTGAACATGCTAACTTTTACCTAAGTATCAATGCCATACACCCCATGCAAAATGTTAGTTTCCCTCTCCATCTCCATAGCTGCAGATAGATCCTGCATAACAGCCTCTTGAGTGTTGGTGGGTTCATATGAACAAGTTTCCTTGCAAGATCAACACAAATGGGTTTGAAGGCCAACACTCAAAGACTCCCCTAGATGGCATTGTAGAATAGGGATAGCATGTTGGATGACACTCTGGGTCAAAGAGTTGATCGCCTGCAAAGTGTCTATGTCAGTACTATCCTTCGTGATGGAAGGGATAATGGTGTACTCATGAGGTGGCCTAGAGAGAGGTTGTCTCCCTTGCTACGTAGGATCTAACTATGCACCAGGTCTATCTTGAGCCGACCCCCCACATCTCCCCTGGAAGTCCCTCATATCAAAATAATTTGATATTTTGTTCAATATGAACTCACAGTATAGTTTCCTAAGGAAATGCAATGGGACTTCACAATTATTGCATGATGGGTAATCAAAAACCATGTACCACCTATCATAACAAAGTTCCTAATCTATTAGTGGTGGCATCAATGAATAGGAAACCTATTTGCATTGAGGGTAAGATTTTGATTTGTGCATGGGTCAGTGAATAATAAGGACAAATCACCTTTTGTAATTTTTAAATCCTTTACATATTTATATGATAATTTATCCACGTAACAAGCCCTAGCCATCTACCTCCTATTTTTCCATCCAGTTACTTATTTGCTAATTGAATCTGCATTTTTTAACATTTCTTTCAATCAAGTTGCCAGGTTCATTCTTTCTGTAGTTGAACCATTTGGATCGCTCAACCTCTTGGTCAAATCCTCAATTTATTTTTTATTTATCTCAATTTCACTCATTTAATTTTGTTGAGTCCTAGGAGGGTATTAAGGGATTGGTGGAGAAGGTTGTTGTTGTGGTTGATTAACTTGAGGATTTTGTTGTTGAGGATTTTGTTGCTTTGCTTGTTGAGGATTTTGAGGGTTTGCAGGTTGATTTGCATCTCCTACAAATTCAAAAAAATAAATATCAAATACAACCTAAAAATAACAAATTCAAAACAAAAATCAAACAATCCTTACCTCTCACACCTCCTTATCGATGTGGTGACATCCTAGCGATGAAAAAATAACCATTGATGAAGAAATTCACAAAATAGGCCCTCCTAGAACATGAACGTGAAATAATGGGGTTTTGGTTGCGGGCAACAAAAAAAACACAATCACAAGTAAAAATTAATTCATTTTTTTTAATAGTTCATAATGTGATCACGTTATAACACGCTCACATTATGGGCTTGTTCTGGCCGAGCCTTAGGCTCGACACACCAAGCCATAATGCGAGCACATTATAACATGATCGTGTTATGATTTTTCAAAAAAAAATTCAAAAAGTGGCCACAAATTGGCTACCCATCTTCATGCACCTACCCTTGCTATAGATTTTATTATTACATATTTTAAAAATAATATAGATAACTTATTCAAATTTTTATTTCAAGTTGCCTAACTCTGATTTTTCTTAATTTTTTACCACTTAAGGGCTTGTTTTTTCCATGATGATCCTGCACATATTCTTTTGTTAGCTTACATTCCTCTCTCAACACTTTCCTTACTTGGGAGAATGCTACAATCATGAATGACCATGAAAATGACATTTGTGAGGAGGACATGTTGGTGTTACGAGATCTAATGATGGAGAGCTTTGACAATCCTACCTCTCCCACTTGGGAAGAAATTATAGAGCATAGCCTGGATATAATTGTAGATAACCATGATAATCACATTGGCTCTTCTCCTAATATCCTTCATAATAATGAAGATGATAGTTTTGTGTTAGAAGATATACTTAAAAGTCATGACAATCTTGTTTCTCCCTTTCCTAATGCTCCTACCATTTGGTGGGATCTATTTGAATGAACAGATCTAATCATTGGAAAGCATGATTCTCCTTCCCTTGATGCCTCCACTAGTTGTGATGAAGCTACTTTACAAAACCTAACCATGGAATGTGATGAAAATATTGTTTATTACTCCCCTAAAAGCTCTCCTACTAGGGTAGATATTAGGGAAAAAGAGAATAAGACCTTAGAAAACAAGAATGAAATCATGGAAAATGATAATAATCATATTTATCCTTCTCCTAACATCTCTCCTAGTTGTGAAAAAAAAAGTAATGAGAGTCATGAGAATCCTATTTATCTCTCTCCCCCTAGGGAAGACATTATGGATCAAGAGAATGCAATCATTGATAAACAAGACAATACAACAATTGATAACTCCATTACTTGTGATGAAGTCATTTTATAAGAACCAACCTTTGAATTTCATGATCATCTAGCTTGTAGTTCTCCTAAAAACTCTCCTCCTAGGGAGGATATCATGATGCAAGAAAGTGAAAACATTTTGGCTCCCTTAGATAATGATAAAAAGGTGATTCTAGATTTCCCTTTATTATGAATACATCAAAAAAAGACCATCAAGATTATGAATGCACAAGATTCCATTAGATCCCCTTCAATCAATGGAACTCCTACATACCCTGTGGGACATCCTAAGAATCTTCTAATTCTTTACCTACCATCACACAAATTATAAACCCAAAAAAAACCTAAACTTATCCTTTACCTACCTAAGAATAATGTTTTGCAACAACCGAGTCATAATGCCATTACTCATACATATAACACTAGAAAAAATCTGCAACCAAGACAAGCAACACCAACAACCTTACCTTTTCCTAATCCCATCTTGCCTAGTGTTCCGTGTTTTCCTTCGCATAGTGGGAAGGAGTATGGTCTCATTGAACAACTTAAAAATACTCTTGCAAAGATATCTTGATGGGACCTAATTCAAAATTCACCTAATTATCACACTATGGTTCAAACAACCTTGCAACAAGTTATGGTTCTCTCTAGGGAAAACCAGAATGGGATAGTAGCCATGATTCAAGGAATAAACATTGCAATTTTTTTCTACCAAAGTGAACTCTGCCCTTTGGAAGTGCAAAAATAAAATGATGCTTTTATGATAATATTTGGCTACAACATATTAGGAATAAAGAGAACCCTTGTTGATAATGGTTATGCTCTTAATGCGTGTAGTGTTTCCCTTCTGGATAAGCTTGGTGTGGATAAATAAAAAATTCAACCAGACTCTTTATCTATTAAGGGATTCGATAATGTAGGAAAAAAACTACTTGGTGTTATCACTTTGCATATTATAGTTGAAAAGGCCACACTAGAAACAATGTTCCATGTTATGCCTAATGATATTTCATATAACCTCCTATTAGGCAGGATGTGGATTCATGAAATGAATGGGTGCCTTCTACTATTCATCATAAAATGAAGTATATTTACAATAAAAATGTGTACACACTTGAAGCTAACTCTAACCGAAATAGTTGTTTGAACATTGAGAAAGACAAAGAAAATCCTCTAAAAATATTAACACTAACTACACAAGTGGAACTTTTACAATAGAAATAAAAATAAAAACATATTGAGGAAGTCACAAAGCTATTAAAAGATGATTTGGGTTCCTTAGATTTTGAACCTCCATTCATGGGAGAATACAAGATCATAAACAAAGAGTCACGAAAGGGAAAAGAAAAAATGGTAATGCCAACACAAAATTTGAAACACCCTTCAAAAGAATCCACCTCAACCACTTTCTAGAAAAAAAGGAAACAGATTACACAACAAAATTTGATGATCTTAATTATGAACAACCACCTAATCCAAAGGAAATGAAAATGCTTTATGGAAAATTTTACGAACTTATGAAACAACTTAGATATAATGGAAAAGGATGTAGTGCTAGAGAACAAGGTATATGTGTCCCTATAGAGCCTCACATGAAAGAAAATACTAATGGTCTCGATTATTGTCCCTCACAAGAAACAAACAAGCCTTCACTCAATATCAACACTATTACAAAAAATTCTTCTAAGCTAACTTTAATAGTAGTGCATCTTAAACTGATAGACATCAATGCTCCTAATTATTATCCTTTGAAAGACATGAAAGAAACAAAGAAATCCCCACTCGAACATTAATTTTTCATCATGCAAAACACTTATGATTTGAATTTAATAAATTTTATGTCTTCCTTTAAAGAAGAAAACAAAATCTCACAATCTAAAGAGTCTTGTGTAAGTATGACATCTAATACTAAGCAAGTGATATCTTTGTCACCAAATAAAGCAACATCCTCTACTATTGATCAAGAGGGTATCTTTTCGAGACTCCTCCAAGATCATTTGATATCCCTTTCTCCTAGAACACGAAAGAAATTTTACTACAAGAGTTCATTTTGTGCATATCATAGAGTTCATGGTCATTCTACTAATGAATGTAAGGGTTTGAGTAACAAAATTAAATACCTTAAGGACTATGGTTCTCTTCATTGGGTTGAAGCACCTAGTTCCTCTTTTCATTTTGGCTCATCCTTGTCCTGCACTAAGTGGGGGAAAAGGGTTAATTAGCCTTGTCCTCGTCTGTCACTTGTCGTTGTCTCTTTTGGCAATTTGATCACCTTT
>VDFB02075321.1:52378976-52447816 GCA_007258455.2 Sequoia sempervirens | reverse complement strand
AAATTAATTCATTTTTTTTAATAGTTCATAATGTGATCACGTTATAACACGCTCACATTATGGGCTTGTTCTGGCCGAGCCTTAGGCTCGACACACCAAGCCATAATGCGAGCACATTATAACATGATCGTGTTATGATTTTTCAAAAAAAAATTCAAAAAGTGGCCACAAATTGGCTACCCATCTTCATGCACCTACCCTTGCTATAGATTTTATTATTACATATTTTAAAAATAATATAGATAACTTATTCAAATTTTTATTTCAAGTTGCCTAACTCTGATTTTTCTTAATTTTTTACCACTTAAGGGCTTGTTTTTTCCATGATGATCCTGCACATATTCTTTTGTTAGCTTACATTCCTCTCTCAACACTTTCCTTACTTGGGAGAATGCTACAATCATGAATGACCATGAAAATGACATTTGTGAGGAGGACATGTTGGTGTTACGAGATCTAATGATGGAGAGCTTTGACAATCCTACCTCTCCCACTTGGGAAGAAATTATAGAGCATAGCCTGGATATAATTGTAGATAACCATGATAATCACATTGGCTCTTCTCCTAATATCCTTCATAATAATGAAGATGATAGTTTTGTGTTAGAAGATATACTTAAAAGTCATGACAATCTTGTTTCTCCCTTTCCTAATGCTCCTACCATTTGGTGGGATCTATTTGAATGAACAGATCTAATCATTGGAAAGCATGATTCTCCTTCCCTTGATGCCTCCACTAGTTGTGATGAAGCTACTTTACAAAACCTAACCATGGAATGTGATGAAAATATTGTTTATTACTCCCCTAAAAGCTCTCCTACTAGGGTAGATATTAGGGAAAAAGAGAATAAGACCTTAGAAAACAAGAATGAAATCATGGAAAATGATAATAATCATATTTATCCTTCTCCTAACATCTCTCCTAGTTGTGAAAAAAAAAGTAATGAGAGTCATGAGAATCCTATTTATCTCTCTCCCCCTAGGGAAGACATTATGGATCAAGAGAATGCAATCATTGATAAACAAGACAATACAACAATTGATAACTCCATTACTTGTGATGAAGTCATTTTATAAGAACCAACCTTTGAATTTCATGATCATCTAGCTTGTAGTTCTCCTAAAAACTCTCCTCCTAGGGAGGATATCATGATGCAAGAAAGTGAAAACATTTTGGCTCCCTTAGATAATGATAAAAAGGTGATTCTAGATTTCCCTTTATTATGAATACATCAAAAAAAGACCATCAAGATTATGAATGCACAAGATTCCATTAGATCCCCTTCAATCAATGGAACTCCTACATACCCTGTGGGACATCCTAAGAATCTTCTAATTCTTTACCTACCATCACACAAATTATAAACCCAAAAAAAACCTAAACTTATCCTTTACCTACCTAAGAATAATGTTTTGCAACAACCGAGTCATAATGCCATTACTCATACATATAACACTAGAAAAAATCTGCAACCAAGACAAGCAACACCAACAACCTTACCTTTTCCTAATCCCATCTTGCCTAGTGTTCCGTGTTTTCCTTCGCATAGTGGGAAGGAGTATGGTCTCATTGAACAACTTAAAAATACTCTTGCAAAGATATCTTGATGGGACCTAATTCAAAATTCACCTAATTATCACACTATGGTTCAAACAACCTTGCAACAAGTTATGGTTCTCTCTAGGGAAAACCAGAATGGGATAGTAGCCATGATTCAAGGAATAAACATTGCAATTTTTTTCTACCAAAGTGAACTCTGCCCTTTGGAAGTGCAAAAATAAAATGATGCTTTTATGATAATATTTGGCTACAACATATTAGGAATAAAGAGAACCCTTGTTGATAATGGTTATGCTCTTAATGCGTGTAGTGTTTCCCTTCTGGATAAGCTTGGTGTGGATAAATAAAAAATTCAACCAGACTCTTTATCTATTAAGGGATTCGATAATGTAGGAAAAAAACTACTTGGTGTTATCACTTTGCATATTATAGTTGAAAAGGCCACACTAGAAACAATGTTCCATGTTATGCCTAATGATATTTCATATAACCTCCTATTAGGCAGGATGTGGATTCATGAAATGAATGGGTGCCTTCTACTATTCATCATAAAATGAAGTATATTTACAATAAAAATGTGTACACACTTGAAGCTAACTCTAACCGAAATAGTTGTTTGAACATTGAGAAAGACAAAGAAAATCCTCTAAAAATATTAACACTAACTACACAAGTGGAACTTTTACAATAGAAATAAAAATAAAAACATATTGAGGAAGTCACAAAGCTATTAAAAGATGATTTGGGTTCCTTAGATTTTGAACCTCCATTCATGGGAGAATACAAGATCATAAACAAAGAGTCACGAAAGGGAAAAGAAAAAATGGTAATGCCAACACAAAATTTGAAACACCCTTCAAAAGAATCCACCTCAACCACTTTCTAGAAAAAAAGGAAACAGATTACACAACAAAATTTGATGATCTTAATTATGAACAACCACCTAATCCAAAGGAAATGAAAATGCTTTATGGAAAATTTTACGAACTTATGAAACAACTTAGATATAATGGAAAAGGATGTAGTGCTAGAGAACAAGGTATATGTGTCCCTATAGAGCCTCACATGAAAGAAAATACTAATGGTCTCGATTATTGTCCCTCACAAGAAACAAACAAGCCTTCACTCAATATCAACACTATTACAAAAAATTCTTCTAAGCTAACTTTAATAGTAGTGCATCTTAAACTGATAGACATCAATGCTCCTAATTATTATCCTTTGAAAGACATGAAAGAAACAAAGAAATCCCCACTCGAACATTAATTTTTCATCATGCAAAACACTTATGATTTGAATTTAATAAATTTTATGTCTTCCTTTAAAGAAGAAAACAAAATCTCACAATCTAAAGAGTCTTGTGTAAGTATGACATCTAATACTAAGCAAGTGATATCTTTGTCACCAAATAAAGCAACATCCTCTACTATTGATCAAGAGGGTATCTTTTCGAGACTCCTCCAAGATCATTTGATATCCCTTTCTCCTAGAACACGAAAGAAATTTTACTACAAGAGTTCATTTTGTGCATATCATAGAGTTCATGGTCATTCTACTAATGAATGTAAGGGTTTGAGTAACAAAATTAAATACCTTAAGGACTATGGTTCTCTTCATTGGGTTGAAGCACCTAGTTCCTCTTTTCATTTTGGCTCATCCTTGTCCTGCACTAAGTGGGGGAAAAGGGTTAATTAGCCTTGTCCTCGTCTGTCACTTGTCGTTGTCTCTTTTGGCAATTTGATCACCTTTCATGTATATATAAGAGCAAGTTTGGGATGTGGAAGACATGCCTTAAGTTGCATTGCATGTGACATACTTACCCATGATGTAGTTTGGTTCAAAAACATATGACTTGGCCTAGGGATTTTTGAATAAGATCTCATGTCTTCTTCTACTTTAAAGCAATTTCTCACAGTAATGATGTTAGCAACCACTTTAAAGTGGGGGCATACATCGACACTTATGTTTCATTTTATGATTTTATTCCTATGATGTTTCCTTCTTGGTGGTGTCATTGAGTTTGATTTCCTCTAAGAGTGTGATATTTCTTTGACTTGTCCTCTCTTGGAGAAATTAGGCATAATAGTCCCTAAGAATAGACCTTGCATGAACTAAGAAAAATCCCTTTGAACATAACTTACACTATTTCACATTCACAACAACCATTATATGACCGCCTTGCATAATACACTTTGCATGCCTATAGATCCATCTTGTTTTTTCATGAGTTTCAAGCACAAAAAGTTTTTCTTGCCTCATGAAGCTCAAACTTCATTGTTTGTTCATGAGCTCCAAGAATATGAACTTTTTCTTGTCTCATGAAGCTCGAAGTTCACTGTTGCATGGTGCCTTATCAAAGTTATCAAGATGTATAACTTTGGTATGGTGTGACGGGAAGCTAATCTGAGGATTGACTTTCCCTTAGCCACTTGTGTGTGTGTGAGCACATATCGGCCATATGTGTCTCACCTTCTTGGATTACTTGAACCCAGCGGACAACCTAAAGTTTTGTTGCCTCAGAGTGAGTGTTAACATTTCGGAAAAACAACTTAGATGTAATCCACATCATGTTGGAAAAGCGGTCAAGGCTTGATCCACTTATTCTTATTTTCTCTTATTTTTATTTTTGTTTCTTAGTTATTGACATTCAATTTTTGTGTATCTTGATGCTACATATCATACGCCTTGTGTGTTTCCTTTTTGTGCTTATGTCAGCTTGACGTAGGATCTTGGATCTTGGGGGCTTGACCACCTCCTCAATCTTTGTTATCCTAGACCTCCTGCATTGGTGTGATAGGACCCCTCTTGAATGACTATGTTAGTGTGAGTTTAAAGCAAGTTCATCCTCTCACCAAAGTGGGGGCTAAATGTAGGGTTGAAAAATGTCATTGTGGACATTTTCACACTTAATTCAAGAATAATTAATGATAAATTGGACTTAATATCACCTTGATCTAGTGTTGTGATGTGTTTTGTACATCCACATTAGGTTTTGGGCCCTATTGAAGCTAAATAAACTTAAATTTTCCCTAATTTAATGTTGTATTTATTGAAACCTTCACATTAAAATTTGGAGGCTTCTAAATTAAATGGACCTAATCTAGTGTTGTAATGTATTCTACACATTCACATTGGATTTAGGGCCCTTTTTAGCTAAATAGACCTATTTTTGCCTTAATTTAGTGTTGTAAAGTGTATTTATTTACACTTTCACATTGGATTTTTTTTTCCCTATTGCATTTATGACCTTTATATCATCATTAATAGGCCCCTATAATGCCATATTATGCATCCCAATGCATATTTTAAATAAAAACCCAACAATATCAACATATAAACTTAGTTTACACACTCCACAACACTTTAGCAATCAAAATAGGCCCTATGGGACCCATTCACCACTTTGGGAAAATGAGTCTCATCCAAGTGGCACCCATTTTCCCAAAATGGTGAATGAGTCCCATTTGGCCTATTTTCAAGGCTTTAAGTGAGAAAAACTATGTTTTAAGTTCAAATTTTATGTATGTCATTCTTTGGGATCTAGTACACGATATCTTAGATGGTTTTTCTATATAAATGAGCTTCCAAACCATTATTTCATAAAACATTCATGTTATCAAGTCAAGCATTCAAGATTTAAGAATTCCAAGACTTCACAAGATCATATAGAGAGCATTCAAGATCATTTTTAAAGCATTCAAGGGCAGAATCCTTCATCAAATCTTGCATAAATTCAAGATCCATCATCATGTCAAGCATATCAAGCATAAAACATGTTATTGAGCTAGTTATGTGATGTAGCATTGAAGATACAATATCAAGCATTATTCTACTCCTATTATCAAGATCAAGATCTACATCCTTCATGGCCATTTCATGTTGAGTTGTAGATTTACAAGACATCATTTAGAAGGAATCATTCAAGGTATCATTTTCCATGATTCATGTTATTTTTTTCATGTTTCATTCCTTCATTTCATTATCTCATCATTTAGTTTAATTACCTACAAGGGGTTTGACCAAGGCAAACCCCTATTCCCTAACAATCAACAATTTTTCTCTCTTTGTGTAGTTACAGATCTAGGTGCTTTGAAGACTTGAAGGAACATTGAAGATTAGGTTACAAGCTTGTTGGAGTTGTCTCCCCATTTGCAGGGTCATAATCTTCACTAAAAGGTCACCTACAACCCCAAAATTTGAGTTTCAGATCCGAAAACAAAGAGGAACAGAAAGAACAAACATTGAAGACCAAATTCAGATTTTAAAACTCCAAAAAACCCTAACTGGACTCATTCACCACTTCTATAAAATGAGTCCTAGTTTAGGTCAATTCTAATATTTTTGTAGTTTTAGATACCCTGTTTTGAGAAACCTATTCCTATACAGAAACCTAGATCTGGGATTGATTCACCTAGATTGGCGAATGAGTCCTAGTAGGCCAAAATTTTAGGATTTGCAACATTTCTAGTCTTCATTCAAGCCTCTACAAGTTTCCAAGTGCACACTTATGATTTTACTATTTTCTATTCTAATTTATATGCATTTCTAGGTCATTCATTCAAGTTTCATGCATCAATAGGTTTTTTCATTAGATCTTGCATTTCATACATTTTTCCAAGCCCTAGCTTGGTGGTAAACCCCTCATTAATCTATAATCAAACCCTGAGACATCCCTATTGCATGATCTCTTTCTCCCATTATCATCATTTGATTGAGATCTCAATGGAATCCTTGAATGTAAAGCATAGAAACCATGTTGCCCTAGGTCCTAAAACCCTAGTAGAGACAAATTTTCTATCTTACACATATATAGGAAATGATAATGCAATCCACATATGAGGTGGATTGACAAGTGCCTGATGAAGTGGCACACATGAGTAGACAAGTTTCCTATATGTGTCAACCTTTAGAACACTTGTAGTGTGCAAACTAACAGCCTTTATGACCAAGTCATCAACCTTGTGTGCCAAGTGTTGAGTGACATTTGAGCTGAGATGGAAAATCTACCAACATCAAAAAGGTAGCACATGAGATTTACCAAATAACTTGGTAACCTCTAAAGGC
Source organism: Sequoia sempervirens (assembly GCA_007258455.2). NCBI lineage: Eukaryota > Viridiplantae > Streptophyta > Pinopsida > Cupressales > Cupressaceae > Sequoia > Sequoia sempervirens. The sequence continues at coordinate 52,441,191 of VDFB02075321.1, read as the reverse complement.
TTAAACATTGTAGATTTAGTTAGACAAGATGGTTTCAACACACTTAAGTATAGTGAATAGATTAATTCACACTAACACCCCCTCTTAAATGATACTTGGGGAGATCACAAAAGTGCAAATAGATAGAAATGGTTCTTAGCTAGAGTCCATGTTTGGTACCCATATACAATGTATTCTCTCACAAAAGGAGAGAAAGGAGAAAACCCAGTGGGAAAAAAACTCCTCTCCAAAAGAAGTTAACAAAATTTAAGACATTTTGAAAATATGTCCCTTGATGATAGGAACATGATGATGAAGAATTCCTAAAGCATATCGAATTTGTAAACTCTATCGATGATGAACTAGTGTCTGCTCAAATCAATGAATCCCCAAGTAATGTAGATCAAGATGTGATATACAAAAAATTACATGAGTGATTAGATGAACACTACTCAACCAATGTACACAACATTTATCAAATGTTGTGAAGTCGATGATACATATAGTACTTTGATAAGGAGTACTAGAATCTCAAACTATCATCCACTAAATTAATTCCCCATTTGAGAGATCACAATAGAAGGTTCATGAGGCCTTCCAAAAACAAAATTCTTCGACCACTTCATTGAAAGAATTGTTAACATAACACATTATATTCCCCCCCTTAATCCTAAGATAATAAGCAAATTAATTGAGATTGAGAGTGTGCAAGGAATATAGAGATGTACAAAAAACTAAGAAAGGGTTTACTCTAAGGCACACTCACATGGGATGAGAATCTAAGTGATCCATTGTTTTGATGCTACAACCCTCTATTACACTTTATAATTTAGTGTAAGTACAATAATTTCCTAAATTCCCATCATACATTCAATATTTTTGGCACTTTATTTGAGTATGTTTGCAAACTTATTTTATATTTCAATTATACAAGTTTATTGTCATGAGGTTGATTAAGAAGACAAGATTAATTATTATATATCTCACAAACCTCAATAAAAGACAAAAAAGGTAAAATCCCCCTTTACGATGACCCCCCTTTCGCCTCTTTCTTTCCTATATAGGCAATCTCATATTGTAATCAACTCAACTCTTTTGAAATCATTTTTATAATGGAAGATTAGGCTAATTGTTTGCAAGTGTATCTTTGTGGAAGCACAAAGTTGACTCTTCTTTTACAAATTTTTAATTAAGGCAGAAAAAATTGTACCTCTCCCTCCCCTTTACCAAATTCATTACAAAGAGAAAAATATCACTCTTCTTTTACAAATTTGAACTATGGAAAAAAAATAACCCCCTTATATCAATTATGACAAAACATAAAACAGACCCTTCCTTTGCAAAATTATCCTCCCTCCTTGAAAATTTTTGGACAATTTTAATGACCCAAACTATTAGCAAGAGGTAGAAATGAATGCTAACACAACGCATCCAATTGCTAAGAGCAAGTTATGATGCATGCGAAGGAAGTTGTATTCAAATACAATTTCTTTGTGTTTACTTCAGCAAACCTCAATTCCACACGCCACTCCTCAAAGCCATCTTTATTGCACTCCACACATGACAGGTTGTTGCCTTTGCCAAAACTTGTGGAGGCTATGATTGTTGGAATGGACGTCAAAATAAAAAGATCTTCATGCCAGTGAGGGGATTCCACTTGCCAGAGGGTCGCGGTTCAGTTTATGCAAGTTGTTGCCACTGAATTTGAGGCTGCTTCCCAACCAATCGACTCTCAGGAAAATTCACGATGAGGAGAGTAGAGATAATTTGTATGGACAGATAAACAAGGGGATTAAATCGTGCCTCTCGCTGATTTTTAATGCAGACAACTGATATGGCGCTGATATGGTAGTCAGATTAAACCACCAAATTCCCCAAATAAACTTCCACAAATTATGCAAATCATAGACCTATAAAATATAAATCAAATCCTACAAAAGGCAAATCGAAATTTTACAAATCTCTTGCTACGTTGGAAGATGCATATATAGATAAGGATAATGCAATCTATAAGTGCCTCATGAAGTGGCATAAATGAGTAGACAAGTATTCTATAGGTGTCAAACTTAGAACACTTGGAGTGTGCAAACTAACAACTTCTATGACCAAGTCATCAATCTTGTGTGCCAAGCGTTGAGTGACATTTGAGGTGAGATGGAAAGTCTTCCAACCTAAAAAAGGTAGCACATGAGATTCACCAAATAACTTGGTAACCTCTAAATGCTTAAAGGTTGCACATTCAGTTAGAAAGATGTTGCCTAAACTCGTCAACCTAAGTACACTTAAGAATAGTGAATAGACTAATTATTTACACTAAAATTTTCATGATGAATGAATACTATTGTGATTTTATGAAAGGATGTGGAGATTCTTTATTTTGTTTCCATGATTATGATTGTTAATGATGAATGCAACTTGTTTTGCAATTTTCTATGTAATCATTATATAAAATAGTTATGGAAGCTAATGATGACAATGAGGGATTGAATTGATATAAAATTTGCAATATGCTTTGTTACTGATCGCTCCATATAACTTGAGTTTAAATAGAAAATATGACCTCCAAATTGATCATATGAATCCACTTCAATGCACTCTTATTTCTATCAAAATGATTCAAGTAATTCATACAAAACATTAACACAATGGAAATGAAAATTAAAGAAAGTATTTTAGTTTAATTTGAAAGGTTACCTATATGAGTTTCTTCTAAGTGTTTGATATCATACTTATATTTTTGTTTAACTTTCTCAATATTAATGTGAATTAGAGTAAATTTGCTAAGATAATATCCCAAAATAAGTTAGTGAATACTTCACTTCAAATATGATAGTAATATAGAAGTTCAACATAATGGTTTGCAAAGAAAAAGTTGCATTCATTATATTTTTATGCATCTCCTTTAAAATTATAATTTTTAAAATTTAATGATAAAAATTAAAAAAAAGATTTGTATAAAAAATGTAAAGATTTTACAAAGAAAAACTATTCAAATAGATCGCATTTGATAAGATAACTTACTTCTATTTTTTTAATAATTTTTTACTAACTATCTATGACTTTAATAAACTTTTTTTTGAAAGAAAAATAGATAAATTAAAAATATATACTTCAAAACTTTCTAATCTATTTATTTCTTATGAAAATCATAAAATTAAAAATCTTTTAAACTACCATGAATATGCAAATATTAAACACACATTTAATATAGTAGCTTTTAATGATATAGAAAATAATAATAAAATGATCATTCTTATTGAATAACATCTATTCAACAATGGAAAAGGTCAAAGCAAACAAGGAATTCTAATGTTTTATTTTGGTCAAATAAAAGACATCCCGTTAAATAGTTACACATGTTAAATCACCTTTAAAGACCGCCAAATCCACTTTGCCGCATCTTGAATTGTTGTCTATTCAACGCCTGATTATTTTAGTTTGAATATCACAATTCTTGAGCCAATTTCAATATCGACCTATTCAAACGCTTGCAGTCCGTCGTCTGTCTCTACAAATACGATTTACTTTCTTTATCCATCGCCATTCTTGATCTCGGCTCTGTATCACGCAAGATATTCACCCGACTTTTCGTCCATTTGTAAAACGAACACGTCTCCTTGTTTAAGGTTCGTTCTGACAGTTAGTATGGCGAGATCAATGCTTCTGAAAATTATGGTAGTGCTGGTCATTATCAACGTTATGCTTTCGCTCGTTGTCTCTGCTCGTTCTATCCTAAAGGAAAAAGTGAATACAAATGATGGACTGACTAGCAATAAATCAATTGATAATCTGCTTGAAATTGTGGAGATATTAGCATCATGTACTGACTGCAGAGGCAACATTAAAGATCCTAATTGCTGCAAAAGATAAAACAAGGCTGCATGGAGTTATTGTGGTTCCAACCCACGTAATTAAGATTTTCACCATGGAAACTCTTGACGCTTTTAAATAATTTTCATCTTTTCTGATGTGTGGTGACACGGAGAAATATAATCTATCCCCTTCCACTAATCACTGACACATTTCATCTATCTGGATTGCGTAATATCTAATTTGTATTCTCGGAAATCACAATTGTGCAGATTTGACTTTTTGATTGATATTCATAAAGATTTTGTGTCAATAATATTTGTTCTTTATCAGCAAATTTGATTGTTACCCATGAAGGAGCCCTATGTTGTGCATGCTTATGGTATTCTAAGGACTAATTTCATAGTGTCTGTTGAAATTGAGTTTTAAATTTGATTCTTATACATCTAAGGCAACTCATATAGTGACAATATAAGCTATTCATCATTGCAATTCACTTGGTTGACCAACAATAAAGTTGGGGGTGTATTGGTTGGGAATAGTGCAAAATTATCCTATATATAATTGAAGATTGAAATTATATGATCTCTCCCACAACCACGATTCATATCTACAAGAGTATGCAATAAATTTGTGAATATTTTTTATAAAATATCACTAATTATTTTTTGTACTCAAAACCATTCATGTTTAGTCTTATCATCACCATTCATTGGGTTGAGGATTCTCAAGGTCTATTCATATTCTACAGATAATGCTTCATGTTCCTATCCATGGAATACCACAATAAATAAGAACTCATCTATTTGGGCTACATTTTCATAATTTTGGAAATTAAACTCTTCAATATTACAAACTTATAACTAGACTATTATTGAAGTCTAATCAATTTCAGTAATAAAATTACATAGAAATTTGTCATAGCCCAAGTTACATGTAGTAACTTATGACAAATACCATCAATTTATGCACAAATTTGGGTCTTATAAAGTGGACACCTACCTCCATTAATTTATCTTATAGATTATACATGTCACTTTCCATGTAGGATGTAACATCACTGGAAGGTCCCACAAAGTGACAACAATTTGGGTAGGCAATTAAACATTATAATACAAATAAATACATCACAAAATAGTAAATAAAATCTAGGACTATAAGGTTGAGACACCCTAAACCCAACATTTAGAAATGCTCAAAACCTAGGAAGAAAATAGGTATCCTCCCCCATAACTATGCCTTCTATTCCCACATTTACACCCCCAACTATAGCATCCACCATACAATATATACCAATGGCATAAACACAATCTTGGGATTTCCTAACATGAATCCTTATAGTTTTGTAACATCACCCTTAACACCAACATGCTCATCATCTTTCACAAACATGAAATATAGTAACCCATCAGTCACTCACTCTAGTTCACCATACTCAACAAACTCTCAAAACATGTCACCTAATGATCTAGTGATAAACCAACTTTTTCAAAAATGTGACATCACTTTAACAAAAAATATCAACACTAAATTAAAATTAAAATAGTAAACCACCACAATATCTTACACATAATCCATTTTCAATTGCTATCCTGAAAAATCCCATACCTCAAAACATTGAGATACCCCAATTTGAGAAATGCAATGGTAAGGGAGATCCTAAAGACCATGTATCAAATTTTACTATATTGTGTAGTAACTTCATATCTGAATACAAGCTCTTAGCTAAAGTATTTCATAGATTATTAAAAGATATGGCCTTGGAATGATTTTTCTCATTGGACAATAACTCCATAGATTCATTCACTCAACTTTTTAATGTATTTCTTCAGCATTTTAAAGAAAACATTGGTCCTTAGGTGACAATAATCAACTTAGTGCATTGTAAACAAGAACCTAAGGGAAAGATAACATACTTTATAAGACAATATGAATCACTTCACTCATAATTCTCTTATAGTCTTCTTGACACTAATATTCAAAGGGTGTTTATAGGAAACTTGCAACCTAACATTTGAGACAAGATATTTTTTATGAAGTATCAATTGTTTCAACACTTGTGTATGAATCTTCATGATTATCAAATTTGGGCTAGTCAATATGAAGGAAAACCTTCATGGACTCATGCTATTCAGTCTGAATCCATACCTCAAAAAAATAACTCATCATTTAATTTAAGAAAAAGAAAAACTTCATTAAAATAAATACTCCTAAAACTACCAATAATATCAAAATACATTTTTCCACTACAAGTAACACTCATTATCAATTTCTTCCAGGAGATAGACAATTCAAACAATTACGTAATTCTCTTCATATGATAATATTACAATTATTAAGAAAGAACACATTTCAACTCCCTCCAATTTGGTAGTTGAGAGAAGTAAACCTTTACCTCCCAAATTTAATCCAAAATCATTTTTTCAATATTACCATACAACTCGACATGATACAAAATGATGTATGCATCTTAAGCACCAACTAGATGGTGTATTTGATTCTAATCAAATCCATTTGATGGGCATTAATGACAAAGGAAATAAGTCAATCTTGGTGCCTAACCAAAACTTGCAAATATTCACTAGTGCATTACGAAATCATTCATCCAAATTTGCGCAATGTAGTGATAATGTGGAAGAATAATATGATATTTCTGTGGACATGGAAATTGTACTCCCTTGGAGATAGTATAATTCATGGCCTAATTTTGACCTATCATGGACACCCTTGCATTAATCACCCTTTAAAACAACATTTATAGGCCCCTAAGACCCATTATTTTGGACCTTAAGCCTTATTTCATTCACAAATCATACAAATCTTGAAAAACAACATTTAAATTATTCAAATTCTAGAAAACCCACCTCAAGAACCTCTAGTGGGACTGAGTCATCTGGAAGGTGGTGACTTAGTCCCTTTTGGGGGATTTTTCAATTTTGAGCAGGAAAATCACTGACTTAATTGAAATTTTCAATGGATATTGGCCTATGAGATCTAAATAATGATCAATTAGGTATTGATGCCTATAAATACAAGTTTTTAGGTCATTTTTCAAAACATATAGTCATTTTAACAAACAAATTCAAGAGTCAAGTGTTGAAAATCTTTCACAAGATTTATTAGTCTATCTACAACAAAGTTGAAGCTTTAATGTTGCAAGCTAGGGTTTTTGCAAGTCTTCAAGATCACTTTTGGTCCAAGATCTCACATTTCAAAGGGTTGATTATGGATGCCTATGGAGAATCATGGAGAAATCTAGGTTGAGGAGATGCAACTAACCATCAAATCAAGCCTAAGGACTTGTTTTCAAAATGATTCCATCTTCAATCTTCTCTCTATTTTCAGCCTAAAGAAGGTTTTCATGTTATTAAGATTCATTTCTAATTTATCAATTTCTCTTGGATTGAGTCTTTCTTCATTCTAGTTTCATTTATGCATCTTATTCTTACATGTTAGAATAGGGTTTATATCTTGCTTCAAGTTTCCTAGTCTTAGACACACTTAGGGCTAAGGTTTTGTGTTGATTAAATTATCCTTTCAAGGATTAAATACAAACTATGGGTTTGAACAAGGAAAACCCCCCATTAGAAACCAAATTATATTATGTTTTGTAGGTGTTTTCACATATTTGGATCCGGGTTTCAGTTAGAAAACAAAGTGCAGATTAAGGGCTTCCATTTCCATTTTATACTTTTAGAAAAGCCAAAGTAGACTAAGTCACCAACATTAGTGACTTAGTCCCACTTTACTTGTTTGTCAAAATTTTTTGTAGATCAGGATACCCATTTCACTTAAACGGATTTCAAAGCAGTTTTCTAGATTTGGGACTAAGTCACCCAGCCTAGTGTAAGTGTCCCAGTTGCCCAAAAAAACATATTTTTTAGAATTCCAGAGACATCTGTAGTCTTCATTTCAGCCTCTATCAGTTTCCAAGTGCAACATTTCCATTTGGCTTATTTATCTTGTTTTATATTGCATTCAATCTATCTTTCTGCATATCACAATGTGTTTTCAAATGCTTTATATTTATTTAGTTTTCATTCATTTGTCAATACCTTTTATCAATTTATTGCATTTAGGAAATTAAATTTAGGCATATTTCATCGACACTTGCATAGTCTTGAGTGGGGGCATTGCACATTTTGGCATACCTCTCTCCTTTTAAGTGGAAAACCCTAGAAGTGTTAGAGAGTCTTGTCGTACCAAAATATTTCTCCACATTTTGGTGAACACGACTTTAGAATATTTTACTTCTGATTTCAAGTGCATTTACATTCTAGGAATAGCTTGCATCGACATTGCATTAGGTTTTGCATTGTTTTGCATTCTAGAGTTTTCAAATTTGCATTAGTGAAAAGCTCATTGAATCTTGCATTATTGCACTTTATCTCCTTAAGGAATAGTCAAATTTTGCATCTGCACTTTAAATTTGCATTGTATAGTATAGAAGACATAAGCATACATCAGAAAATTTAGAAAAACTTAAAAAATACCCTTACTGGGACTAATTTGCCACTTTGGGCGACTTAGTCCTAGTACACATTTTGCATCAATGTTTTCATAATTCAGTTTCCAATTTTTTAAGTTATTGTTTGTTCCATTTAATTTTCTATTTCAGTTGAGTTATTTTTTGTTACATTCAAATCATTAGCATTAGCACCATTTACTTTCATGGAAATTAGGATAGCATTAGATTTTTACAATTGTCATTTTTAGCATTAGTTCCTAGTTCATTTAGATCAGCTTCATCAGAAAATGAAAATAAAAACCTCAACACATCCAACAAAACAATAAAAAAAATGCTTCATTTTAGAAAAATTATATCATCCAAATATTTTAGTAGTGATGAATTAGATAAGTAAGATGAATCTCTATGAGGCTTCCTCTCACTAAGTTCATCCACTAAGGTTTGTGATGAAAAACCCAAACCAACCAATAATAACTTACCTCTCAAACCTTTTAGTCATGATTTCTTTGACATGTTAGATGGAGCCCTTCAAGACTTCATCTCACAAAATGCATTCACTAAGGTTTTTTGTGAGAAACCTAAAACAAAAGATGTTAATGCAATTCAACCTCAACTCGTTCTTTAGCCACCTTCACATAAACCTCAACCTCCACCTAAACCCAAGTTGCCCCTTTCCCCAGCTAAACATGATGTCTTGCAGCAACCAAGTCATAATACTATTGCTCACACATACACTACCCAAAATAATCTGCAACCTTAGTAACCAACCCCAACCTCTTTACTTTTTCCAAATACTATACTGCCTAGTGCTCCTTGATTAACTTCACATACAAAGAAGTATGATCTTGTTGAGAAACTTCAAAACACTCCTACAAATATATCCCTTTGGGACCTTCTTCAAAATTTACCAAAATATCACTCTATGCTCCAAATAGCATTGCAACAAATAGTGGTTCCTCCTAGTACAAATGCAAATTATGTGGCAACTCTAATACAAGGAATTAATGTAGTTAATGTAGACATTACCTTCCATCAACATGAGCTCCCTCTGATAGAATTAAGGAAACAAAATGAAGCATTTATGATAATTGCTCAATTCAATAGAATAGGTATCCAAAGGACCCTTGTTCAAAATAGCTCTACCCTTAATGTGTGTAGTGTGAAGCTCCTAGATAGATTGCATGTCTAAGACAAATCAAAAATCAAACTTGATTCCTTATCTATTAGGGGATTTGACAATATCACAAAACAACCGCTCGAAGTAATTTCCTTACATATTATAGCTGGGATGGATACTCTGCAAACTCCTATTCATGTCATGCCTTATGATATTTTATACAATATTTTTTTGGAAGGCCATGGATTCATGAGATGCATGTGGTGCCTTCCACCCTTCATCGTATAATGAAATATGTCTATAACAATAAAGTTTATCAAGTTGAAATAGACCCCGAGCCTAAAAGTTTCTTACAACTTGAAAGAGAAGTAACAATCCCTTTGAATACATTGATTCCAACATCTAACATAGAATCTCTTGAGGTTGAAAAACAACAAGAAGAACCAATGTCCAAATTATTAGAAGATGATTGGGGTACATTGTAATCCACACCCTCATTTATGGGCAAGTATATCATCACAAGGAAAGAGGATGCAGAAAAAGAAGAACACACGATTATGTCCACTCAAAATACAAAAGAACCTTCACCAACATCTACCTCATCTACTTTGGAAAAAAACACAAGTTACACAACTAATTTTGATGAGATAGATTATCAACATCCGTGAAACTTGAAAGAAATGGAAAGACTTTATTGAGGAGGCTATGAGCTTGTGAAATAATTGGGATACAACAATAAAGGATGTGGAAAAAATGAACAAGATACTTGAGTTCCTATAGAACCTAACACACAATAGACAAAAAATAGGTTGGGCTATTCTTTTTCTAAGACAACAAAGAAAAATCACCAACCATGCTTAAATATCAACATTATCAAATGTAAACCAAGAATCACTCTCACAATCAAGCATCCTGAATTACTTGATATAGATTTACTACCATCATGGGAGTATGTTGACAGTGATGAATACTTGAAACAAATATTAGGAGTTTATGATACAACTTCCTCTATTCCTCCCTTGAACCGGGTTACTTGTGCTATTACTAATACCAAGCAAAAATACATAAGTAATAAGCTAGATGTGAATAGGGAACCATATGATCATGAATTTCCTAAGTCAAATGCACTCCCCTTAGGGGATATAATTGATATACCAATGGACACAGATGATAAAGAAAAGGTCATTAAGATTGGGAAGTTCCTTGATGATGAAGAATAATAGGATACTACAACCTTGCTTCATGAATTTACTGAGCTTTTTCCTTGGAAATATTCATACATGTCAAAAATAGATCTGAAAATAGTAACACACAAAATTTTCCTTGTTGAAAATGCTAAGCGTGTTCACCAAAAGATACGAAAGATGAATCCTAAGATAGCCTTGCTTGTTAAAGGATATCTTGAAAAACTCCTTGACGCGGGTTTCATTTGACCTATTGATTATTCTCCTTGGATCTTAAACATTGTCACAGTTGCTAAACCCAATAATTGTATTAAGATGTTTACGAATTTTTGTGACTTGAATAAAGCCTCCTTAAAAGATGATTTTCCCCTTCCTAATATTGACATGATAGTGGATTTAACTATAGGACATGCTTTGTTGTTATTCATGGATGAATTTTCTGGTTATAATCAGATCTTTATTAACCCACAAGATCAATATTTAAGACAACATTTACATCCATTTGGGGAACATTTTGTTGGATTATGATGTCTTTTGGCTTAAAGAATGCTGACACAACTTATCAACGAGCAATGACATTGATATTTCTTGATTACATACATATAATATTGGAATATTATGTTGACGACATCCTATCCAAAACCTTAATGTGACAAGACAATGTGAGTGTCCTTCGAACAATCTTTGAACAGATGCATAAATACAACATGAGACTAAATCCAAAAAAGTGTCTTTGGAGTAGATAGTGGAAATTTTTTAGGGTTTATCATATCTCACAGAGGCATTGAGGTGGACACAAAGAAAATAGATGCTATAATCAACATGCCACCTCCTCAAAACATTTCTCAATTATGCACGTTACAAGGAATAATACAAGCCATTCATCATTTTGTTGCATCCTTAGTCGATTGAACATTACCTTTCACACATCTCAAAAAGGATGCGCATTTTGATTGGAATGAGGATTGTAATCATGCCTTTGAGAGTTTGAAGGAATACCTTGCAACTCTTCCCATTTTACAATCTGCTATGCCAAACAAACCGTTCATCCTTTATATAGTTGCATCAGCCCATGCTCTTGCAGCATTGTTGGCTCAACAAGATGATAATGGTAAATAACATCTTTTTTATTACAATTGTCGAACTTTAATTGATTATAAAATACAATACACACCAGTTGAAAAATAGTGTTTATCTCTTGCATTCGCTACTAGTAAGTTGTGGCACTATTTACTAAATGTGAAAATATAGGTAATGACAAAATTTGATCCTCTCAAACATCTTTTTAATAAAATAGACTTATCAGGACGATTAACTAAATAAGTAATGTTGTTGATTGAGTTTGACCTTAAGTTTTTTTTGCAAAAAGAAATCAAAGTGCAAGCCTTTCAGACTGACCACTTAGTCAATGCTCCTTCTCCTCTGGCACTACCTATCAATGAATCTCTTCCCGATGATAGTGTGTTGACAATAGAAGTTCCTACATGGAAATTATATTTTGATGGATCCAAGTGTAGAATAGGCTCTAGCACTAGAGTTAGATTAATTTTTCCTATAGGAAAGCACATTCCCTTGTCATATTGATTAAATTTCCTATGCCCAAATAATGTGCAACTGAATATGAGGCATTAATTGTTGGATTGTGTGTTGATTTGATCATGGGTGTTAAAGATATTAAGATCTTTGGTGACTCAGAATTAATAATTAAAAAAATAAATGGAACATATCAACCAAAATAGGAAAAATTATCAAAATACAAGGATCTCACACTGTAGTTGTTATAGAAGTTTGAGTCATTTACCATTGATAACATCCCATGAAAGGATAATTGACTTGTGGATGCAATGGTGAGTGTCGCTTCTCTAATATCACCTCAAGATCTTTTAAAAGATTTTACATTCACTGTTCACCCAATCATGACACCTTCTATTGATGATACAATAGAAGATATTTTAATGACAACTGTGGAAGACTCAAGTGAGTGGTATGATACAATATTTAACTATTTGAAAAGTGGTACCTTTTCTGAGCCAACAACTAAAAACCTTCGTGTTCATTTACGAAAGCTTGCATCTAAATATATAATTCTCGTCGATGTACTATATCACAGGTCGTTCCAAGGTCTCTTACTTCGATGCTTAAATTTTTTTGAGATTCCTATAGCACTTCACCAAGCCCATGAAGATGCTTGTGGTGGAAATTTTGGAAAACAAACATTGGTTCAAAAACTTATATGTATGTGAAATAGAATCTTACCTTCCATGAGTAATTGCTAAATGCAATGATCTAACTATGAAAACTATGTAAATGAAATGATCTATTATGATTTATGACAAAATGGATGTAGACATACAAATTTAAGTTCTAGAAATGAGAAGGGAAAACATAGATGTACCTAAGATGTAAGTTTGAGCTAGATATTTCTTGTTTAAGGTACAATATGCCCTAGAATGACCTTGTTTCTTTAAAATCTAAAAATGTAGGCTTTAAGACACCAATGTATAGCCTATATCCTCTAGGTTTTGTTGTCAGAACTTCATCAATTGATGATAAAATTGATGTTTCATGACTTGTAGGTTTAGAGTGGATGATTAAACTAGTATCCTTCAATATTCCTTCAACTTAATTTAGATCTAAAACCTACACACATGAGAGAAGAGGAAGGGTTGGTCCATATAGGGTAATGCCTCAGTAAAACCCCATGTTGGCATTTTTACCTCCACAATGGAAAATTATGGTAGAAGAGAGTGTTTCCTTCAATTGATAAAGGATAATTGACAAATAAGTAATGAATTGACAACTTGTTGTAACTCACCACTTAGATCCGATCACCCTAATGGACTGAAGTCACACTCATCACTTTCAAGGATCAATTGTTGCTTGACTTGATTTGATTTGATAACCAACAATTGTTAGTTAAAAAAGAATCATGCAAAATGCTTAAATGATGAAATTTTTCAATAATATTGATAATTTTTCTTTTGACTGCTCTTGAATGCTTCTAGGACTATTAATTTCTTCTCCAAAATTGCTTGTTTATTCAAATGGTGAAAAAACTATGTATTTATATGTAATAATTGTAATTTCCTGAAAAAATCAAATATCATTAGCTAGCATTTGAAATTGGAAATTAAAATTATTAACACCACTGACATATTCAAATTTGGGGCTAGCATAGGGGTTCTAGAATGTAGTGTTTCCTAGACTAGATCCCTTCCTTTTATGAATCAAAAGTGTCAAGGGAAAAACATTAAATGCATAGTTTGAATACCCATGTTTGATTTTCTAATATTTTAAAAGTTATAAAAATGGGAAATTAATGCATAATAGGTCCAACCACATAGTGGGGAGAAAAACCTAGTGTGAAAATATCAAGCATGATAATTTTTATGTTATATAATGAAGCAATTAAATCAGATATACCTTAGTGCACATATAATTTCCTTGATCTTATCTCAATTTTAGTACTAGGAAAGTTGCAATAAGTAAAACACGGGTCTCTAAATTTACACAATCACTAATTTTAACTTGAGACATTACCATATAAAAATGAGTTAGTGAATTCTATCATTTGAAGTAAATATATTGACAAGGGAGAGCTAGGGTAGCCTATTCATTTCTCCCATTCTAATAATGGTAGATAGCTTCACATGCTCAAAAGTATTGAAATAATGATTCATTTTCTAGAAGTGTTTAACTTACTCAAAACTCCTTTAGGAATTTTTTAGTTTTCTTTAAACAAAGAATTATGACCATATCACATTCTATTAAACTTGGTGAGTTAACATTATCTAGCCCATACTGCTAAAAAGAGCCTACATGATGTTTTTGAGAGAATACCACATGTAAAGTATGATTGGTAGCAATTTTTCACTAAAAATATTGACAATTGAGGAGATGGAGAGCTTAGTCACATTCATGGACCAATCTTATTATAGGTAAGTGACATAGGTTACATAGGAGAAGCACATGTTGAAGTAATGTGTATAATTCATTGAAGCTCATCACACATCAATAGGTGATTTTTTTCATAAAGAAGGGACTTGAACTACAAAGAAAATATCACAATACAATTTAGAAGAGGGCCATCTCAATATTAAAAAAATTAAATTGACACACAATAAATATTTAGAGACAAGTCAAATGAAAGAGGTGACATAGAAAATAAAATTTTACAACTTGATGCAAACATGAGGTAGGATAACCAAATGAAAATATTACATGTTGCAAAGGGATGAAACACATTCAAATAAAGGGAAAAAGGTTGTTGACAAGCCCCATGTTAGTGCTATCAACTATAGCATATAGGTGCTTCAATGCTAAGATAAAGAATGCTCTTGCTAATGTGAGGAGGACTTACAATGGAGATGAAATGAATCATTATCATACAATTGGATGTCAAAGAGATGTGCAATTGATAATGGAGCATAATGGGTCTAACAATACCTACCTAGAGAGTGAAAAAAGAACATAGATGCCACAATAACAAAGGTACACACACAAAAATTTCAAAAATTTCATAAAATAATAACTCAACAAAGATTACTAATTCCAATTGCACACCATCATCAAGTGAAGGCACAACCATAAAGGGTGACTTGTTGACATAAATAGGAAAAGTGATGAGGCTGATTAATAAACGGTACAAGACAGATGAGGATGCAACCTACAAAACAATTATTGAAAGAACAAGTCACTAAAGGTAAAGAATTAAAAGTGCGTCTCAACTCCAAAGGAATACACTTAGGGAGAAATTCCCAAGGAAAAGATAGGATTCATAACTAGCTCATCCTTGCACACATAAAAAATATTACAAGAAAAAGCACCCCAAGGGTAGAGATTTTAAGTAAAAGAGACATGAAGATGTAACCTAAAGAACAAGGACTGAAAGAACAATTAACTGAAGCTAAACAATGGAAATTGCATCCCAACTCCAAAGAAATACACTTAGGGAAAATGCCTAAGGAAAACACTAAAGCCATGACTAACTCATCTTTGGACACATTAAAAATATTTCATGAAAAAGTACCTTAAAGGTGGATATTTTAAGATGTTCAATTGGAGGTTCTATCAATTTATGGTACTTCTTACGATGGCGTTCTAAGGTTTTTCTTTTAAGATTGAATCCTTTCTATTAGTTTACTTGTCAGAATACCACTTTGTCATTGAAGACGCTCATTCATTGGTGAATCACATTCAAGATCAGCTTCACAAAAGGATTTATGAACCAAATTCTCATAATTCTGATGGTACTGTCAAGGAGGAACTTGAACTTGAAAGGTTTATATATTTTATGTCTGATATTTTTACATGAAGCCATTTTTTAATAATTTTTTAAACTTAAGCAAAGTAGAATAAAATTAATTGTTGAATAGCATGAGTTCTAAATTGGAAGAGGTCAAAACAAGAATTCAATCTACAGGAAATTATACTTTTAATGTTTGGTCCAAGAAAAATCTGTCATTCTTGTGCCACACTTATTAAAATAAAAGCACATTTGAAGACCGCGAAAGTCCCTTTGCCGCCTCATGAATTGCTGCATCTTGAACGCACCATTGTTTTACTTTGAATATCACCCTTGTTGAGCGAATTTGAATATTGACCCATTCAATCGCTTCCACGCCGTCGTCGGTCTCTATAAATACGATATACTTTCTTTTTCCATAGCATTCACGATCTTTGCTCTGTATCACAAGATATTCGCCCATCTTTTCCATCGTCATTCTCGATCTCCGCTCTGTATCACGCAAGATATTCACCTGTCTTTTCCTTCTTCACTTGTAAACCGAACACGTTTCTTTGCTTAAGATTCGTTATGGCAGTTAGTATGGCGAGATCAATGCTTCTGAAAATTATGGTAGTGCTGCTCGTGCTCAACGTTATGTTTTCGTTCGCTGTCTCTGCTCGATCTATCCTCAAGCAAAAATTGAATACAAATGCAGGCGTGACTAACAATAAATCAATAGATAATCTGCTTGAAATTGTGGAGCTGTTAGCATCGTGTACTAGCTGTGGAGGCAACATTAAAGATCCTAAATGCTGCAAAAGATGAAGGAAGGCTGCATAGAGTTATTGTGGTTCCAACGCACATAATTAAGATTTTCCGCCATGGAAACTCCGGACACTGTTACATAATTTTCATCTTTGCTGATCCGTGGTGACATGTATTAATGTAATCTATTACGTCCCATCTATCTGGACTGCGTAATATTCAACTTGTATCCTCGGAAATCAAAGATATGTATGTTCAGTTTTATCACATCTAAAATATGATTCATGAATTGTATATTAAATATTTCAACAGACTTTTGCTATGGTGTCATAGAAGTTAAGTGTCTCAAACATTAAGAAAGTGTTGATATGATAAGTAAAGGGTTATTAATTAATGAGGTTTAAACTGCGTTTTGCAAAACATATACAACTTATACGGTGTACCTCTTACAACAGGTGCGTTATGGTTTGGATCTGATCCCAGCTTTAGTCTTTTGGTGCTCTTACAATAATGATCAATTCAAGACTATTCGATGGGCCCTGTTTAATCCTTGTACAAAGTTATGATCATTATCTTATATTGTGTTTCTTTCCCCCAAGAAAATATGCAAATTCATGTTTTAGTTGAAGCTCCAAATCTTTTGTTGGGAACCAATTTTTAATATATTCAAGTTCTATGTTATGGTTCCTTAAAGGTGTTTTATTTTGTTGGTGATCTACTATTGTATGTGGATAATCATTTCTTTTTTCTTTCTTTTTTATCAATTATTAGACAAATGATACTTAGCTTGTGTATTAATATATGTTTGGTATGTTACACATTTAAATTTGTAGTTGATTGTCTAAGTCATGTGGTGGAAAACGTGGTATGATATGTGACTGCCTTCAATGAAAACAATAATTTAAGGTGTTATATAACCAACGGTCTAAAGTAAATGCATAAGCATATGTGTTCACATGTGGAGGGGTCTTCACTTGAAAAGGTTTTGTGGAATAAGTTTGACATGGAAAATTCTCATTAGTATTGGCCTATCAATGGGATAACATAGATCTAAGAGTGAACCTTAATTGTCCAATATGCAAAACATTTAATGTGTAGGACATTTGTATAAGTGGTTGCAAACATAGTATGTGACAACATGTGTAAACAAATTTTATTGGTCTAAATAAAAATATATGATGCGTTTATGGGGTTTATATAGACAACATATAATGGAGAACTATTCGTTGGGTGCTATTTAATCCCTTTAGTAAGTTATGATCATTCCTTCATATTGTGTTTTTTTCCCTCAAGAAAACATTTACTAATGTTTTGGTTGAAGCTGCAAATCTTTTATTGGGAACCAATTTTTAATATGTTAAAGTTCTATGTCATGGTTCCCTTAAGGTTTTCTATTTTATTGGTGATCTATTATTGTATTTGGATAGTAATTTAACTAGCACTTTTTTATTTTTTATGGTTGGCTATCATTTATTAGAGAAATGGAATTTAGTTTGTGTATTAATATACATATTTATTAATTGTTTTTTGTATTACAAGGTAAATTTTTTAATGGGTTGGTTGCAAATGTGGTAGGCTATGTAAGTGTTCCCATGACAACATAATTTAAGGTGTCAGATAGTTAGTAGTATAAAGAATATGTATAAGCATATGTATGTGTATGTGTCAGGGTATTCAATAATTTAAGTTGGAATATACTCACATGTATAAGCCACATGCAAAAGAATATTTATGTGTTGTTGGAAGAGTCAAGAGAAGTGATTGATGAACTTTTTGGCAACATGAGCATGTTGAATTAACACAAGGTATACAGCTATGCATTGCAGTGTTTTCCTTGACGTAAACATTGTATCCCGATACGAAGACTACAGTGTAGATAAGTTTGGGTGTCTTGAGCATGATTGAGGATGATTATGTAAGAGAATTTTGTAAGAAGGATTGATCTAGTTAAGGAAATAATTGTAGAAATTATATAAGTGTTAATAAAGGTGATTCCATGTACAAGAGATCAGATATTTGGATTCGCATTGGTCTGCTAATGAAGATATTGCTTTACGCTTCTAACATAATTTTGTTGGTTAATAAAGGAACCTAATTCCAGAGTTTCATCTTGTTTTGGTTTCTAGTTTTGGAGTTATGAGTAATAGAAGTTCAACTTACCTATATCAAACATTTCTAGTTTAGTACATATGTGTTGATGACTTCACAGTTCTCCACGGATGGGATTTTGGCTTTGCAAAGTTGTAGAGATATTGATAGGTGTTAGTTGATTATGTATTCTAGTTGGCATAATGTTTAAAAGTCCTTGGACTTGTTTGTATATGGATGTATAGTTGGTGAATCTTGTTATTAACTCGTTACTTGTGCCAACCTAATAAGTTGGATGTGTTGTGTAGGTTGAACATGTTATGTTTGTTACGTGGGTGCTACTTTGGGTCCATATCGGCCTATTTCAAGTTGTTATAATGTTTGAATCTTGGCATGAAGCGCATGTGTAAGGATGTTGAGCCGATAAGTTACATTTTGCATATTACATCCAATTAGGATAGCCTAATTGATTTTGTGGATGAAGTAGATATATATGAAGGATCATTTTCAATATTTTGAGTGTGGTGACATGTGATTAGAGTAAGTGGATGTGAATTGTGTGAATATAGAGTGAATGAAGAGAAGAGAAGAGTGATATTTTAGATTAGTATGAAGAGTTTTGAGTCTATATTTTTAGCTTCATTAGAACTATATTTCATGCATGTGTTAGATGCAATTGTTATAATTCAAATCTAGTTGTGAGCCACAATCTCTTCTATCTCTCTTTTTTCTCATTGAGTACTTAATCCACTTGGATAGTGAGTCCACATATAGTGAGCACTTCTATAATATAGTATAAGTAGTTATAATATATTGTGAGCTAATCCTCACAGTGGTTTTTCCCATTTTGGGTTTTCCACATAAAAATCCTAGTGTTCATGTATTATGTGATGTTGTTTAATGTTTTTATACTTTCCTTCATTACTACAATTGAATATGTTATGAGTTTAATGGTTTAATGTTTAATTAATTTAAAAGAATATTGATCCATGTCCTCCCCCCTTAGTATTCTAGGTGTTCAACAATAGGTATTAGAGCTTGGTTCCTTCTAAGGAGCTTAACCACTTGGGGAAGATCTTAGAGGTTGAACACAAGGTTGTTAGAAGATTACCTACTCCTCTAGAAGAGATTCCTACTATTGGATCTACAAAAGAAGATTGCATATTTGACATAAATAGACAACTCAAATTTACTCTTAAAGATCTAGAAAGAACTAAAGATTAAAATAGAGATTTGAAAGAAAATTTCAAAGAAGTAGATGAATTCATTAAAATTTTGAGAGAGAAAATCAAACAAATTAGAGAAAGTAATAAGGAAGTAAGTGAGCAATTAAAGCAAGAAAATGAAACAATTATCAGTTAGAAAGTGAAAGTTGATGAAAGGAAAAGAGTTGAAGAATTTTTTAATATAATAGTGAAAAGTAAATCTGAAGAATGCACAAATCTTGAACAAGAAGTTGTGAATCTAAGATCGGATCTTAAAAAATAAATAAGTCATGAAGAAAAATTCAAGATGAGTTCTAAAAATCTTGATGAATTGATTGCAAATCAAAAAGGATCTAAACACAAATAAGTATTAGGATATGAGATATGAGAAATCTTAAAGAAAGATCAAAGTATAAGCTAGACTAAGAAGATGATTGAAGACAAGAACAACAACAAGATCTCGTATCAAAGAAATGAATCTAGAATACCACCCGTCACACAACCAAATGCACAAAGGTGCCATCTTTTAATGGTATTTTATTCTTGTAATAGATTTCTACATAAGGGTATGGAATGTAGAAGCATAGTGAATCAAAATGTTCAATATTTTTTAGGTTAGTGCTTTACATGTAAGAGACTTTTTCATAGAGTTAGTGAATGCAGAAGTGAAATGATGAATGGTTATAACAATGGTAGAATGGTTCAATCTTTTAATGGCTATTATTGTACATGCTATGGATTTTAGCATAAAGCTAATTAGTGCAAATCTAGAATGAGTGGAAGCAAGCCAATTCAAAATAATGTTGTATGCTACAATTGTAGTAGACCTGGACACATTTATAACTTTTGCAAAAGAAGAAATATGAAGAAGGATAATCTAGTAAAGAAGAATTATCTAGTATAAAAAATTTGATCTGACACAAATAAAGGAGATGGACAAGATTTGGAAAAGGAAGGAAGAGACAAAGGTTAAAGATGAGTCTATATCAACATCCAGTGTAGATGTTTCCTCTAGAAATTGACTTGAGAGATTTGGCTCAAGGGGAAATTTAATGGAAATCTTTTTTCCCTCATCAAATAAATTTAATTTAAAGTTTGAGGAGAAGTTGAAGGTGAATCTACACCTAGTTAATGGTTTAACAACTTTATGAGATGAAGCATTTACAGTAAATTCAGTCACAACAAAAGGTTTTCAAGAAAAGGGAGAGTAGAAAAAGATAAGAGCAATGTAGTTGAAGTGATTTATTCTTGGTGTGTGCAAACCCTAGTCAGAAAAGTGAAATGAAAGGTATTTATGGTCTCTCTTACTCTAATTTTTCAAAAATTTCTTTGAAATAAGTTTTTTTTTTTTTTGAAATGTCTCCACCAAGTGTTTTGGATGTGTTTGAGAGACCCATACCTAAATTTAAGAAGAATCTTGATGATCAAGGTCGATCGAAAGGGTGTTTTCTCAAGGGTTTCATATGGAGTCTTGCACATAAAGGACATAAGGATATATATTAACAAAAATATTGAAGCATATGACCATTCCACAATAGGATATCTATGGATAAATGAGCTCACTAGTGAGGAATTTATATTGAAGTAAGAATATTAGAATTTGGTTGTGAAGGGGCTTGATGTTTGGCAAGGGTTTCCCAACTTTCGCCTTGACTATGTGTAGTGTAGGAAAAATCATCCCTTTTTCACACTTAATTTGGGAATGAATAATTGATAAATAAATGAGCTTAATGATGCCTTAATTTAGTGTCGTAATATGTATTTTTCATATTCATATTAAGTTTAGGGCCCTTTTAATTAAAATGGACATAATTGTGACTTATTTTTGGTGTTGTAAGGTGTAACTTTACACTTTCACACTAACCTAGTGCTTTATAAATTAATTGAGGTTAACTTGCCTTAATCGGACCCTTTAATTCAAATCCAAGCCTAATTAATTACAAATTCTAGGGGATAAAAGCTATCATTTATAAATTCCTTAGCATAAGCTTTAAAATTGAGCAATGTGTCTCCTAGATAAGTGAACTAGGACCCATTTTCCATAGGGTGAATGGGTCCTCACTTGCTCCTAGGACCTAAATTCAAATAATTTTTTTGGTTGTTTTTCAATGATTTCAAATTTAAATTCATATGTTGTCTTGTGATATTTTAAAGTTTCAAGAATTAATGTTAAGATATGTATAAATATGATGGAATTTCACTATGTTTCATCCTAAGATTCTAGAGTTCTCATGCAAGAATTCCTAGAGAAATTTGATGAGATCAAGAACATCCAGCAAAATTTTCAAGGAATTCAAGGGAAGATTTATTGAAGATTATTGTGGCACACAAGATTCAATTGTCATGTCAAAGATTTATTGCATCATGCATGTTGTGTAAGCTAATATGGTGATGTAGTGTTCAAGATCTATGAAAGTATTCAAGAACATTATCTCTAATCAAGTTTCATGATAAAGATCTACATCCATTGAGGCCACTTCATAATATTTTGCAAATTTGTATTCCAAGGTTCAAATAAGCTTTCGAGAGTTGATACATGTTTATCCATCATTCATTCATTCAATTTTATTATTTCATTTTAAGGTTTAATTACCAAAATGGGGTTTAACCAAGGTAAATCCCCATTCACTAACAAAAAACACATTTTTCTCTTTGATGTGTGATTGTAGATTTTAGGTTGAAGATCCTTCGAAGATCAATTTAAAGAAAGTTTGAAAGTTTTCAAAGTTGTAAGAATTTTTTTCATTTCATGGAGACTCCTCTACATAATTTATTTTTGGTTGTTTGACAGTAAACATCAGAAATATAGGAGTGAAAACACAGCAAAAGAGAACCTAAAAAGCATTTTTTAGCAACCTGTAATGATGGAAAAAGTACTCCCTAACATGGCCTTGATTTAGTGTTGTAATATGTCTAACATATTAGCATTAGGTCTTGGGCCCTTGTGAACTAAATGATCTTATTGATGCCTTATTTAGAGTGTTATAACACACTTTCACACTTTTCTAGGGTTTTATTAAATAATTAGGCTTCTTTATGTTTTAGTTGGCCTTATTTTGCATCCACAAGCCTCATTTAATACATATTTTTGAGGATAATCCTAACATAAACCAACATCCAATCATAATTCAAGTGTTTTTAGGTTGTCTGGTCCAGATTTAGTGATCTCAAACCCATACACCACCTTGGGTGTATGAGTCTCACCTAGGTTTTAGTGCCCCAATCTAGATTTTGCATCATTCTAAGTGTGCCATAGAAAAATGGCTCCTTTTCATTTTCATGGCTTTTTAGGTATTGTTTCATGGTATTTGATATATTTTGTTTTGATTTTATGTTGTGACATGGATTGAACATGCATATTTAGGTACTAAAATTCAAATAACAACATGTTATGAAGGTGTTGTGAAGTGTTGTAAGACATTTCTACATTCTTCTAGACTTTATTTATTGCAATTCACCTAAATATCACCTTTTCATCACTAATCAAATCCTATGTTGAAGTGTTGTAAGTCTTGTAACAAGATTTCATGGTTTTCTAGTCACAACTTTACTATTTATCACTTCATCATGCTTTATTTGGCCCCTTTATGCCCTCATATGTCTTAATTAAGTGTACTTTTGAATGTTAACTTGACAAATAACATTAAATACAACTTAATTCTCGACACCCATTTTTAGGTCCTAGGTGGAACCCATTCGCCATGGGTGGTGAATGAGACCCCACTGGCTCCAAATTCAAAAAAAATAAATTTTCCTTTTGGGTTTTTATTAAAAAACACTTGATGTTGGCCTATGATGAGGTATGAACCGTTAACTAAGGCACAAGTATGTATAAATATGTGATTTTCACCTCATTTTACATCTCCTCATTCATTCAAGCATCCCATCTCACATTTCAAGCATTCAAGTATTCTACAAAATCAATTCAAGAAACATTCAAGCACTTTGGAGCTTCCATTGATATTACTTCAGATTTGCATTATGAAGGGTTTGATAAGTTGATAGCTATTGCATGTTATTATTTTATCATTCTCTTTCTTTTCATTGTTTCATTAAGGGTTTGATTACCAAAAGTGGGGTTTGACCAAGGAAAACCCCTATTTTCTAACCCTCAACCATATTTCCCCTATTGCTTGTGTGTTTGCAAACCTAGGTATGCAGATTTAACAATCTTTTTGGTGTTGAAGATTGGTAAACAAGTCAACTAAGTGCTTCAAGTCAACTCATTCATATTTCAAGCTTGGAGAAGGATTTATGTCCATTTCCTATAGAATTGACTTCGACAACCCAACACTTAGAGATTTCCGATCTGGTGTTGCAGAGTTGTCTCCTGATTTTTCAAAAATTTGGGAGAGGACTAATTCACCACCAATGGAAAATGATTTCCACCTTAGGACTAAAAATCTAAATTTTGTGAAATTCTGAATCCTGACAATCAGAACCAATTTCTTACACTTTTTCACCAATAGGAGGACTAATTCACCACCTTAGGTGAATGAGTACCACTATGAAATTTTAGTGATTTCAGTTAGCATCCAAAACATTCTAGATTCATCAAGAATTTCCTAGGTGCACTCTTTTTCATCTCATTTCTTTCTTTTCTGCATTATTTCTTCATTTAGTTCATTGTTTTCATATCGCATTATGTTTTCAAACATAGTTTAAATCTTAGTTTTGCATAAAAATTCATTCATTTAGATCATTCAATTGCATTTATTTTACTTGATTTACCTTAGAAAACATCACACATAACATAATTTGAATGAACTAGTTAGCATTTTTTCCCCTACCTCTCTCCTTTTAGGTGAAAAATCTTGGAAGAGCTACAAAAGTCCTAGAGAGCCAAAAATCAATGGTTCATTTTGGTGAACCTGCACTTTGAACACTTTGCATTTCTGATTTCATTTTCATATTGCATCCTAGATTACTTTTGCATCAACATTCAATTGGAACATTGTTTTATTTTTGTATTCTAGGACTTTTCATATTGCATTAGTGAAAACTTCATTTAGATTTCATTTTTGCATTGCATCTCATTGAAAAAAATGAAAATTTGCATTCTACATCCTTGATTGCATTTTGTAGAGCATTAAATTCATCTTAAAATTTCTAAAAAACACAAAAAAACCATCATATTGGGACTCATTCACCACCTTGGGCGAATCAGTCCCTCTGCACTTTTTAAACAACATTTCTGGCATTTTTCTGGCATTTTCCTACATTTCTATTTTCTATGGTTACATTTCTATTACAGTTAGCAACATTTTTATTATTCACATATGATACATTTTAGATTACCTTGCATTTAGATTCACCCCTCCTTTGTGGTACTTGTATGAGTGTTTGGTGCCTCATTGATAATAATTTAGTGAGAAGTTCTAGACTCATGGATTCCCATGATAGCACTTTCGTTGTGAACCTTGGGATCTCACAATCTCCTAATCCTAGTATGGACAATGGTGCATTAGGAACTGACAATACCACTTCTATGCCTTCACCTTTCCATCCAATGAATTTTGACACCCAAAACAATTCCCTCCCGCAAGAAAAGGTCATTAATATTCATGAGGATTTTGCACATTTACAACAATATTTGTCACTTGAAAACATTTCCACCACTACCATGCCTGCCATTGACAATCTTCATCATTTGATTGAAAATGATGATGGCTTGCAAGTGATGAAGAGAATTTTTGAGATTTACAATAAACATTCATGTTCTAATACTCAATCCACAACCATTCCTGTAAGCCAAGGAGGACCTCAAGTTCCTCCCCCTTCAACCATAGCATCCATACCAACTTATACCAATCCACAATTCCACACAACTATGCAACAAGTTAATTATGTAGCTACTTCTTTCCCAATTCCACCTAGCATTCCTACTTCTCTTGTGGCATCTCAACTACCCTCCACCACCTTCACACCTCATAGTATTCCTTTCAATTCCCCTAACATCACCTACACTCCATCACCCTTTTCTCTTCCGCCCCAACCCACTTATCTTGATCATGTTCTTACACAACTCCTTAATACTATTTCATCCATGGAACATCAATGTTCCACCATTAGCCAAGGCCACACTGCTCCAACCACATATCATGTTTGTAGCATCCCCTTATCCTTAGAAATCTTACGTACCCCGATGCCACAAGGGATATAAATTCCTTAGTTTGAGAAATATGGAGGTAAAGAGACCCTATCAACCATGTTAATTCTTATACAACTTTTTGTAGTGATTTTTTCTTTCATGATAAACTATTAGGCAAACTGTTTCTAAGGACCTTGAAAGATACTGCATTATAATGGTTTTCCAACTTTCCCAATCATTCCATTCGTTCATTCAATGAATTGGTGGATGCTTTCATAAATAACTTTCAAGTGCACATGACCCCTAAGAAGATAATGGTTGACCTCATGTGATGTAGACAAAAACACAGATGAAAAAGTAAAGAATTTTATACCAATCCTTGTATGCTCAAATTGATGTCAAGATTCTTGATGCACATCTACAAAAGATGTTTATTGAAAACTTGCACACACCTTTAGGATAAGCTAGTAATGACGAAATTCCCTTTGTTTATCATTTATCCACAACCTTGTGTGAATACCATAACTCAGTTTCAAATCATGATTCCAAATCCACTTCTAACCGAGTTAAAAAACCTGAACACAACAATCAAAATCAAAATAAGCCACAAAAATTTCACAAACAAAATAGAGGCTTTTTACAGTTCAATCTTCCTCCTTCACAACCACAACCAACCCAACTAGCTCAAACTCAAGTGGTAGCTATTAAAACAACGGTGCCTTATAACTATCGGGACCCAAAGAGATAATTTACTACCTTAATTGATACCCTCCATAACATGATGAACCAATTAATTCAGCAACACATGCTCACTTTTCCACCTGTATGACCGCTTAACCCAAACAAGCCCTTACCACCCACCTTCAAACCTAATGTTTATTTTTATTTTCATCACTAGAATGGAAATGACACTGAATACTGCAAGCATCTAAAACATTTAGTTCAAGACCTCATTGATTCAGGCCATTTGTCTATTGTGGATGTTAATGATCAAGGCAATAAGTTTGTTGCACCCCTAACCAGAATTTACAAATTTTCACCAATCCTATGCCTAAACACACTACTTCATTTATCAAGGCTAGTGAACCTTCAAACACTAATGTAATGACTATTGATACAAACAATGAACAACATGATATACCTCCACCTATTACTGAAGATAGTCCTATGGATCAACTTGTGGCTACAATAGATGTTATCCCTTGTAAGGGCCAAACCACTAAATCTCTTGATATCACATTTTCTACTAATGAAATACTACAAAAGCTTCCTAATTTTCCTCTATACATAGCTGGAAGAATCTATGATAATCCCACTAATGATATATCAATATATTTCACTTGTGGTGAGAATGTGATCACATCTTTCTAGTAGTACATGAGCTATATCAAAATGACTATAATAAACTGACTACATGGATTAAAAAACATACTGGTTTTGCATGCCATATGATTAGATCAATCGTACTCCCCTTACAGATAGGACCTAAAACTTTAGAGATAACATTTTTCACTTATTCCACAATTTGACTAATTTTCTTTGTGCCTAGGCCACCCTTGGATTCTCTAAATGAAAGCAATCCCATAAGTTGTTCACAAGTGTTTGAAGTTTCCATATGGCAATGAAATATTTACCATACACCATAGTGGATTTAATACCTTATGTACCAAAGGTAACTTTTAATTAGAATCCTTTTGGCCTGAACCCATGGAACCCTTCACACCTTGAAAGGACTTAATTTTCATAACCTACCAAAAATTCAAAGCCAAAAATATAGCCGAATTGTCTCTTCGTAATGAATCCCCGTCTACTTCCACACCTCTTGTCATAGATGAAACCATGCTTCAACATAAGTCTAACATTGAACAAACCATACAACCTTATGAACAACCACCCCTCAATACTTCCCAACCATCATTTAAATGACCAAGGGAAAATGAAACAACTCCTATCATGCCTCCTCGTACTAAACAAGTGTATAAAGAAAAATAGAAAGTGGTTGACCCATCCTCTTTGGTTTCTTTTTTTCTTCCCTCTTCAAAAGGAGAAGAACCTATGATGAATCAATCTTCTCTTACATCTCAACAACTCCAAAACAGAGTTAAACGAAACTATGGTCCTAGGGAACAAATGCGTTGTCATTGTCTCCATGCTCATCAATCTCACATGGAAGAAAATAAAGAAAATCAACCTCTACCTTTGACAGAAGTAATAGATGACCACCCTCCTTCTCCTGACCCACCACAAGACAGTCTAGTGCAATAATCTCCACAAAATGAATCAAACAAATGACCTCAGCTTTTGATACGTCCATCCTTAGAAATCACCCTTCACGTCCTCCCGTTATCATTAATCTTGATGATGATGATGGTGATGCAACGATATAAAAAATAGATGATGAAGTGCACAATGATTTAAACTCTTGATTTTCATCTAAAATGAGCTTAAAAGATAAATCCTCTCCACCAATTGAAGAACCTGGTATGACTCCTAGTTCGATGCTTGCAATTATTCCTTTGGATAGTCAACCACCCTCGCATTATACTGAACATGATTGAGAGGCAAATGACTTGTTAGATGGTTGACTTGCATTCATCTAACTAGCCTTTTATGATTTTTTCTTCTTTTTTTTCCTTTTTTTTTTCCTTTCATGTGTGTATTGTGTTCCCCTGTATCATGTGTTTGGTGTTCCCTCTCATAGTACACTTCTTTTATTCATCTCTCTATTCTTCTATTTTTCATGCATTTTTTTTTTCTTTTGTTTTGTGATCTCCTTTTGGGGATGACACAAAGCATAGAGATGCCCTATGTCTCTTCCATGTTGACCCAAAATTTCCTTGTATTTTTCACTTTTGTTTTGTGTTTTCCTTTTGGGGATGACACAATGCATCGAGACCACAATGTCTCCTTCATGTTGAACCAATAGATTTTTCATTTTCTTTCACCTTTTTTTTTCTTTTGTTTCGCTTGTGTTTTCCTTTTGGGGATGACGCAAAGCGTTGAGATCGCAATGTCTCTTCCATGTTGACCCAAAATGGACTTTCTTTTTCTTTTGTTTTCACTCTCTTTGTGTCATTCTTCCAATCCTATGTGCTTTGGGGAATGATGATAGTTCTGAGCTCTTTAATCAACACATTGCAGCACCGAACATACTAAACCCAAATCCATAGATCCCTTATGTGTTTGGTGTGCTTTTTTTTTTTCTAAGGGGCAACTCCCTTTTATTTTGTTTTTCATTTTCCTTGACATGATGCAGCCTAACTTCAAAACATATGACTTGGCATAGGGCTTTCCAAGTTAGCTCTCGTGTCTTGTTTTCTTTTTTCTTTTTCTTTCCTTCTCTACTTTAAATTAATTTCTCATAGAACAATGTGTAGCAATTCCTTTAAAATGGGGGGCATACATTACCTTAATTCATTTTCATTTTTGGTTCCTACTATAGCCTTGTCATTTATATGATGCATTCATCACTTTTTGGATGACATTGGGTGTGATTTCCTTCATAATTGTGATCTATATCAGCATATTACATTCCTCTTGGTGGCCTGATGTGACGCACTGCATCCCCTAAGTTGTGAATATACTATTCTTTGATTGGTCCTCTTTTGGAGAAATTAGACAAAATGTTCCCTAAGTGACTGACCTTGCATGAACTGAACAAGACTCCTTTGAACATCTTTCACATTTTACAATTTACATTTTTACATTTTTCATTCCTTTTGCCACCTTGCATAATGTAACTTACATGACTGTAGTACCTTTCTCTTTGTTCATGAAATTTTTCTTTGTGGTTCCTTGTTAAATTTATCAATAGGTGTAACTTTGATAGGGTTGAGTGGGAAGCCTACCTAGCGGCATAACTTTTCCCCATAGCCACCTTTGTGTTTGTGAGTGCATACCAACTAGCATATGTGTCTTACCTTTTGACCTTTCTCACCCCATGGAGGATCAGAAGTTTCATGGCCCCAGAGTGAGTACGTTTGGGCCTTCTCACCTGGCGAACCATCATGTGTTATGTCACCCTAGAGTGAGTACACATTCTCTTTTTCAAACAATCATACTAAATCTAATTCACAACTAATTGGATTGATGATCGAAGCTTCATCCGATTCTCAACACTTGTGTGTTCCTTTGTTCTTATGCTTAGTTTGCCATGGGATCTTCATCTTGGGGTCTTGATCATCCCTCTTTATTGTTTTTATTCCATCTTTCTAACGTAAGTGCATTTGAAGGTCCTCCTCTCGATGTTCATGGCTACTTTAGTGTGAGTTTGAAGCATTTTCATCCTCTCACTAAAGTGGGGGCTAAATGTGACATAGAAAAATGGCCCCTTGTCATTTTCATGGCCTTTTAGGTCTTGTTTCATGGTATTTGATACATTTTTATTTGATTTTATGTTGTGACATGGCTTGAACATGCATATTTAGGTACTAAAATTCAAATAATGACATCTTGTGAAGGTGTTGTGAAGTGTTGTAAGACATTTCTACATTCTTCTAGACTCTATTTATTGCAATTCACCTAAAAATCACCTTTTCATCACTAATCAAGTCCTATTTTGAAGTGTTGTAAAGTCTTGTAACAATATTTCACGTTTTTCTAGGCACAACTTCACTATTTATCACTTTCTCATGCTTTATTTGGTCCCTTTAAGCCCTCATAGGTCTTAATTAAGTGTATTTTTAAATGTTGACCCGATAAATAACATTAAATAAAACCTCATTATCAACACCCATTTTCAGGTCCTAGGTGGGAACCATTTTCCATGGGTGGCGAATGAGTCCCCCTTGGCTCCAAATTCAAATTTTTTAAATTTTCCTTTTGGGTTTTTATTCAATAATACTTGATGTCAGCCTGTGATGAGGTATGAATGGTTAACTAAGGCACAAGTGTATAAATATGTGATTTTCACCTCATTTTACATCTCCTCATTCATTCAAGCATCCCATCTCACATTTCAAGCATTCAAGCATTCTACAACATCAATTCAAGCAACATTCAAGAACTTTGGAGCATCCATTGAAATTACTTCATATTTGCATTATCAGAGCTTTGGTAAGTTGATAGCTATTGCATGTTATTAGTTTATCATTCTCTTTCTTTTTCATTGTTTCATTAAGGGTTTTATTACCAAAAGTGGGGTTTCTCCAAGGCAAACCCCTATTTGCTAACACTCAACCATTTCCCCCCTATTGCTTGTGTGTTTGCAGCCTTAGGTATACAGATTTAACAAGATTTTTGGTGTTGAAGATTGGTAAACAAGTCAACTAGGTGCTTCAAGTCAACTCATTCATATTTCAAGCTTGGAGAAGGTTTTCTGTCCATTTCCTACAGAATTAACTTCGACAAACCAACACTCAGAGATTTCTAGATCTAGTGTTATAGAGTTTTCTCCTAATTTTTCAAAAATTTGGGAGAGGACTGATTCATGACTAGTGGTGAATGAGTCCCACCTTAGGACTGAAAATCTGAATTTTGTCAGATTCTAGATCCTGATAGTCAAAAACCAGTTTCTGACACTTTTTCACCAGTAGGAGGACTAATTCACCACCCTGGGTGAATGAGTCCCACTATGAAATTTTAGTGATGTCAGTCAGCATCCGCAACATTCCAGATTCATCAAACATTGCCCAGGTCCACTCTGTTTCATCTCATTTCTTTCTGTTCTACATTATTTCTTCATTTTAGTTCATTGTTTGCATATCATAGCGTGTTTTCAAACATAGTTTAAATCTTAGTTTTGCATTCAAATTCATTCATTTAGATCATTTAGTTGCATTTATTTTACTTCATTTAGCTTAGACAACATCATACATAACATAATTTGAATGAACTAGTTAGCATTTTAGGCCTTACCTCTCTCCTTTTAGGTGAAAAATCCTAGAAGAGCTAGAGAAGTCCTAGAGAGCCAAAAATCAATGGCTCACTAACCATTTTTGAAAAATGTGTCCCATAGTTATGTCTAGTTGGACTCATA
The DNA here is from genome assembly GCA_007258455.2 of Sequoia sempervirens. Classification (NCBI taxonomy): domain Eukaryota; kingdom Viridiplantae; phylum Streptophyta; class Pinopsida; order Cupressales; family Cupressaceae; genus Sequoia; species Sequoia sempervirens. Next base: position 52,409,280 of record VDFB02075321.1, on the reverse strand, counting down.
CGCCGCTTCTAGCATATGAGTCCTGTGTGGCCCAAAATTAAATTTAATTCAAATTCTTGGTGGGATTTTATTCTCCTAGATTTGATGTCAGCTTGTATTGTTGTAATTTCATGAACTTTTGCATAAATAAGTATAAATAGAATGGTCCCACAATACTGGTTTACAATTTTTGGCCAAACTGGACATTAAACTAATTTTTTTAATTAAATATTCACTTTAAGGAATCTATAGCAGCTAAACTGTGACAAATTTGAAGATGATGCAAACTAGTGATTTGTAACATTTTGTCCATAGATTCTAAATATATTTTTTCAAAATTTTTTGAATCAAATTGCACTTCTTTTTGCATTTCCTTCAAAAACTAGTTTCTAATAGAAAACACCATTTTTAAAGAGTGATTGTTTTGAAAGAGGAAAAAATGGGTTTTATAGAGACACAAAACCACAAAGTTTACAAACAAAAGAAAAGATTGTCAAAGACCCCATAAATAGAGAGGATGTAGAGAATATAACAAAATGGAAAAGCCACAACCACCAAAAAAGCCAGCAAGGGCCACAGTAAAGACCCGAAAAGACTAGAAAAAACACCAGCAGTGACTAAACTTGGGACTTTAACATTTTCATTGTCTCAGCTTCCATGTCGTTCATTTCTTGAACCCCCCTCTTTAAGATCTAGACCATTTGGGTAGTAGGAGACACTTTCCTCTTAAGGTTGGCACATGTCCTCTTCAATATTCCTTGGTCCTCATTCTTGCTTTTATCCTTTTCCTCTTCCAGATCAACAACCAGCGAGCCTTGTTGCGAATTTTCCAACTTTTCAGACATTGCATTGATGATAATGGCATTTTTCCTTTCCATTCTGTGGTTTTGTTCCACAACAATTTTCATGTTTTTTATTTTAACAATTTCAGCTTCCAGAGTCTTATACTTGTCCTCAATGTCATCATCTCTCGTTCTAGTATTGTTCTTTTTTTTCCCTTCTTCATTGCTCAGAGCAGACAGCTTCAAATCCAGTTCCTCCAACTTGCTATTTAGAACCCTATTTCTAAGATTAAGATCATTAGTTTCTTGATAGGCCTATTTTAAAACCCTGGAAATATCACCAAGGCCACTTCTAGCTGAGGCAAGGATATCTCTAGATTGATCCCAGTCTAAAATAAGGTTAACACCATCTGAGTTAGGGGAGCTTGGATATCTGGTACCATCATCTCTAAAAGAGGCAGGAGGGGTTGAGACAAAGTTTTTGCTAGCCTCAAGGTTCTTAGTTTTGTCCTCTAGAGAGTCTGCAGAGTAGGAAACCAACTTATTTGCAGGGGAACCCTAAAGAGCGAGATTATTTCAAGGAACCAAGTAGTCGAGGAAGATCTCAGGGTTAGCTTTCGCAAGCTAGGGTTTACAAAGCTAGGTTTTCTTCCCAGACAAAACAGGGGATGGTTGGGCTTCAACAATTTTCTTTGGGTTAGGCTTAGAATGATTCTCTAAACTAGCACTGTCTATATCATAGTCCTCAGATGTCATGGAGGCAACCAGTTTGGATAAAGCCGAAAAACTTTGATAATGTTCATATATTAACCTAATAAGACTCGGATGAAGAATAGGGTATCTCCTAGGATTTTTCTTGTGGTCCTCAATGCTATTGCTCAACGAACAAAACAAATAATGAGGCAAAGAAATATGTACCTTATGGTGGAAGTGGTTAAGGATAGCAAAATGATGACCACAAACTCTAGTGAATCTCTCGTCCAATGTAATATACTACATTATGACATGAAGCACCTTTCTCCAAAGCACCTTAATGTTTTCAATTTCAATATAGTTGTTGGAAACCTTGACAAGTTTCATTTTCTCCTTTTCTTTCTTAGGGAATTTGATTACTACCTCATCTGAAAACCTTCTGTCATGATAAAACTTCATGCCCTCAGTGGACATTCTAGTCACCTCTACTATGATTTTCTCATCCAGTTTCTCCTTTCTCCCAAAGAGGATTATTTCTCCATTATTCCAGTTCTTCTCAAAATACTCAGTAGCCATAGGATCATGCCCATGAAGTTTTTTCAGGAATGGAACCAAACCACCTCTCACAATCTATTTCCAAACCTTAGCATTCTTTGTGTGCATTTCATAGCTTTTTGGATCAATTCTTTTCCTATCCCCCCCATTTTCGTATGCACCTCACTGCAGTCTCTACCAGTGCCAAAAACCTATTGTAGGTTTACGCAACCATTCCAACAATCATTATATGGCCACCTTGCATAATACACTTTGCGTGCCTATAGAGCCATCTTCTTTGTTCATGACTTCCAAGCACACAAATTTTTGCTTGCCTCATGAAGCTCAAACTTCATTGTTTGTTCATGAGCTCCAAGCATATGAACTTTTTCTTGTCTCATGAAGCTCGAAGTTCACTGTTGCATGGTGCCTTATCAAAGTTATCAGGAGGTATAACTTTGGTATGGTGTAATAGGAAGTTGATCTGATCCATGACTTTCCCTTAGCCACTTGTGTGTGTGTGATAGCACATATCGGCTGTATGTGTCTCACCTTCTTGGATTACTTGAACCCAGCGGACAACTTGAAGTTATGTTGCCTCAGAGTGCGTGTACACTTTTTGGAAAAACAACTTAGATGTAATCCACATCGTGTTGGAAAAGTGGTCAAGGCTTGATCCACCTTTTCTTATTTTCTCTTGTTTTTATTTTGTTTCTTAGTTATTGACATTCAATGTTTATGTATCTTGATGCTACATATCATACACCTTATGTGTTTTCTTTTTGTGCTTATGTCAGCTTGATGTAGGATCTTGGATCTTAGGGGCTTGACCACCTCCTCGATCTTTTTTATCCTAGACCACCTGCATTGGTGTGCTAGGACCCCTTTGGAATGTCTACGCTAGTGTGAATTTGAAGCAAGTTCTTCCTCTCACCAAAGTGGGGGCTAAATGTAGTGTCAAAAAATGTCATCGTGGACATTTTGACACTTAATTTAGGAATAATTAATGATAAATTTGACTTAATGTCACCTTGATCTAGTGTTGTGATGTGTTTTCTACATCCACATTAGGTTTTGGGCCCTATTGAAGCTAAATAAACTTAAATTTTCCCTAATTTAATGTTGTATTTATTGACACCTTCACATTAAATTTTGGAGGCTTCTAAATTAAGTGGACCTAATCTAGTGTTATAATGTGTTCTACACATTCACATTAGATCTAGCACACTTTTTACCTAAATAGACATATTTTTTCCGTAATTTAGTGTTGTAAAGTGTATTTATTTACACTTTCACATTGTATTTTCAGCCCTATTGCATTTATGACCTTTATATCATCATTAATAGGCCCCTATGTTGCCACATTATGCATCCCCATGAATTTAAAAAAAAAACCCCAACAATATCAACATATACACTTAGTTTACACACTCCACAACACTTTAGCAATGAAAATAGTCCCTATGGTACCCATTCGCCACTTTGGGAAAATGAGTCTCATCTAGGTGGCACCCATTTTCCCAAAATGGTGAATGAGTCCCATTTGGCCTATTTTCAAGGCTTTAAGTGAGAAAAACTATGTTTTAAGTTCAAATTTTATGTATGTCATTCTTTGGGATCTAATACACGAGATCTTAGATGGATTTTCTATATAAATGAGCTTCCAAACCATTATTTCATAAAGCATTCATTTTATCAAGTCAAGCATTCAAGAGTTAAGAATTCCAAGACTTCACAAGATCATTTAGAGAGCATTCAAGATCATTTTTAAAGCATCCAAGGGTAGAATCCTTCATCATGTCAAGCATATCAAGCATCAAACATGTTATTGAGATAGTTATTTGATGTAGCATTGAAGATCCAATATCAAGCATTATTATACTCCTATTATCAAGATCAAGATCTACATCCTTCATGGCCATTTCATGTTGAGTTGTAGATTTACAAGAAATAATTTAGAAGGCATCATTCAATGTATCATTTTCCATGATTCATGTTATTTTTTTCATGTTTCATGCCTTCATTTCATTATCTCATCATTTGGTTTAATTACCTACAAGGGGTTTGACCAAGGCAAACCCCTATTCCCTAACAATCAACACTTTCTCTCTCTCTCTCTCTCTCTCTCTCTCTCTCTCTCTCTCTCTCTCTCTCTTTGTATAATTATAGATCTAGGTGCTTTGAAGACTTGAAGGAACATTGAAGATTAGTTTACAAGCTTGTTGGAGTTGTCTCCCCATTTGCAAGGTCATAATATTCACTAAAAGGTCACCTACAACCTCGAAATTAAAGTTTCAGATCCAAAAACAAAGAGGAATAGAAAGAAGAGACATTTAAGACCAGATTCAGATTTTAAAACTCTAAAAAACCCTAACTGGACTCATTCACCACTTTTGGAAAATGAGTCCCAATTTAGGTCAATTCTAATATTTTTGTAGTTTCAGAGACCCTGTTTCAACAAACCTATTCCCATACAAAAACCCAGATTTGGGATTGATTCACCTAGATTGGAAAATGAGTCTCAATAGGCCAAAATTTTAGGATTTGCAACATTTCCAGTCTTCATTCAAGCCTCTACAAGTTTCCAAGTGCAAACTTATGATTTTACTATTTTCTATTCTAATTTATATGTATTTGTAGGTCATTCATTCAAGTTTCATGCATTAATAGGTTTTGTCATTAGATCTTGCATTTCATACATTTTTCCAAGCCCTAGCTTGGTGGTAAACCCCTCATTAATACATAATCAAACCCCATGACATCCCTATTGCAAGATCTCTTTCTCCCATTATCATCATTTGATTGATATCTCAAGGGAATCCTTGAATGTAAAGCATAGAAACCATGTTGCCCTAGGTCCCAAAACCCTAGTGGAGACAAATTTTCTATCTTATGCGTATATAGGAAACGATGATGCAATCCACATATGAGATGGATTGACAAGTGCCCGATGAAGTGGCACACATGAGTAGACAAGTTTCCAAATGTGTCAACCTTTAGAACACTTGTGGTGTGCAAACTAAAAACCTCTATGACCAAGTCATCAACCTTGTGTACCAAGTGTTGAGTGACATTTGAGCTAAGATGTAAAGTCTTCCAACATCAAAAAGGTAGCACATGAGATTTACCAAATAACTTGGTAACCTCTAAAGGCTTAAACATTGTAGATTTAGTTAACAACATGGTTTCAGCACACTTAAGTATAGTGAATAGATTAATTATTCACACTAACACCCCCTCTTAAATGATACTTGGGGAGATCACAAAAGTGCAAATAGATAGAAATGAGTCATAGCTAGAGGCCATGTTTGGTACCCATATACAATGTATTCTCTCACAAAAGGAGAGAAAGGAGAAAACCTAGTGGGAAAAAACTCTTCTCCAAAAAAAGTTAAAAAAATTTAAGACATTTTGAAAATATGTCCCTTGATGATAGGAACATGATGATGAATAATTCCTAAATCATATTGAATTTGTAAACTCTGTCGATGATGAACTAGTGTCTCCTCAAATAAATGAAACTCCAAGTAATGTAGATCAAAATGTGATATACAAAAAATTGCATGAGTGAATAGATGAACACTACTCAACCGATGTACACAACATTTATCAAACCTTGTGAAGTAGATAATACATATAGTACTCTGATAAGGAGTACTATAATCTCAAACTATCATCGACTAAATTAATTCCCCATTCGAGAGATCAAGATAGAAGGTTCATGAGGCCTTCCAAAAAGAAGATTCTTCCACCGCTTCATTGAAAGAATCATTAACATAACACATTATAATCCCTCCTTAATCCTAAGATAATAACAAAATTAATTGAGATTGAGAGTGTGCAAGGAATATAGAGATGTACAAAAAACTAAGAAAGGGTTTACTCCAAGGCACACTCACATGGAGTGAGAATCTAAGTGATCCATTGTTATGATGCTACAACCCTCTATTACACTTTATAATTCAGTGTAAGTATGTAATAGTTTCCTAAATTCCCATCATACATTCAATATTTGTGGCACTTTATTTGAGTATGTTTGCAAACTTATTTTCTATTTGAATTCTACAAGTTTATTGTCATGGGGTTGATTAAGAAGACAATATTAGTTATTATATATCTCACAAACCTCAATAAAAGACAAAAAGGTAAAATCCCCCTTTATGATGACCCCCCTTTCGCCTCTTCCTTTCCTATATAGGGAAGCTCATATTGTAATCAACTCAATTCTTTTGAAATCATTTTTATAGTGGAAGATTAGGCTAATTGTTTGCAAGTGTATCTTTGTGGAAGCACAAAGTTAACTCCTCTTTTACAAATTTTTAACTAAGGCAGAAAAAATTGTACCTCCCCCTCCCCTTTGCCAATTTTTTTACAAAGAATATCACTCTTTATGAAATTCATTACAAAGAAAAAATAATCACTCTTCTTTTACAAATTTTGAACTATGGAAAAAAAATAACCCCACTCATATCCCCACTTATATCAATTATGACAAAAACATAAAACAGACCCACCCTTTGCAAAATTATCCTCCCTCTTTAAAAAAAATTGGACAATTTTAATGACCCGGACTGTTAGCAAGAGGTAGAAATGAATGCTAACACAACGCATCCAATTACCAAGAGCAAGTTATGATGCATGCGAAGGAAGTTGTATTCAAATACAATTTCTTTGTGTTTACTTCAGTAAACCTCAATTCCACACGCCACTTTTCAAAGCCATCTTTATTGCACTCCACACATGACAGATTGTTGCCTTTGCCAAAACTTGTGGAGGCTATGATTGTTGGAATGGGTGTCAAAATAAAAATATCTCCATGCCAGTGAGGGGATTCCACTTGCCAGAGGATCGCGGTTCAGTTTATGCAAGTTGTTGCCACTGAATTTGAGGCTGCTTCCCAACCAATCGACTCTCAGGAAAATTCACGATGAGGAGAGTAGAGATAATTCGTATGGACAGATAAACAAGCAGAGATTGAACGCCCAAACAAGGGGATTAAATCGTGCCTCTTACTGATTTTTAATGCAGACAACTGATATGGCGCTGATATGGTAGTCAGATTAAACCACTAAATTCCCCAAATAAACTTCCAAAAATTATGCAAATCATAGACCTATAAAAAATAAATCAAATCCTACAAAAGGAAAATCGAAATTTTACAAATCTCTTGCTACGTTGGAAGATGGTGACAGTGCTTCTGTGCGATGAACGCACCAAAGACTCATTACCTCTAGTCGCATATGGTTTCCTCGCTAAAGAGAGACTGAGTGCTAAGGGCAGTGATAAATCACGTGTAGCGAGAGATGATTCAAAAGTACAAGCACAAATGAACAATGTATAAGATTATATTTAGTTGATCTAATAATGAGTACAAAATCTTTCATATATAGATAAGGATGATGCAATCTACAAGTGTCTCATGAAGTGGCATAAATGAGTAGACAGGTGTTCTATAGATGTCAACCTTAGAACACTTGGAGTGTGCAAACTAACAACTTCTATGACCAAGTCATCAACCTTGTGTGCCAAGCATTGAGTGACATTTGAGGTGAGATGGAAAGTCTTCCAACCTAAAAAAGGTAGCACATGAGATTCCCCAAATAACTTGGTAACCTCTAAATGCTTAAAGGTTGCACTTTCAGTTAGAAAGATGTTGTCTAAACTCATCAACCTAAGTACACTTAAGAATAGTGAATAGACTAATTATTTACACTAAAATTTTCATGATGAATGAATACTATTGTGATTTTATGAAAGGATGTAGAGATTCTTTATTTTGTTTCCATGATTATGATTGTTAATGATGAATGCAACTTATTTTACAATTTTCTATGTAATCATTATATAAAATAGTTGTGGAAGTTTAAATAGAAAATATGACCTCCAAATTGATCATATGAATCCACTTCAATGCACTCTTATTTCTATCAAAATGATTCAACTAATTCATATAAAACATTAACACAATGGAAATGAAAATTAAAGAAAGTCTTTTAGTTTAATTTGAAAGGTTACCTATATGAGTTTCTTCTAAGTGTTTGATATCATACATATATTTTTGTTTAACTTTCTCAATATTAATGTGAATTAGAGTAAATTTGCTAAGATAATATCCCAAAATAAATTAGTGAATACTTCACTTCAAATATGATAGTAATAAGGAAGTTTAAGATAATGGTTTACAAAGAAAAAGTTGTATTTATTATATTTTTATGCATTTCCTTTAAAATTATAATTTTTAAAATTTTATGATAAAAATAAAAAGAAAGATTTGTATAAAAAATGTAAAGATTTCAAAAAGAAAAAACTATTCAAATAGATCACATTTGATAAGATAACTTACTTCTATTTTTTTTCTAAATTTTTACTAACTATCTATGACTTTAATAAATTCTTTTGAAAGAAAAATAGATAAATTATAAATATATACTTCAAAACTTTCTAATCTATTTATTTCTTATGAAAATCATAAAATTACAAAATCTTTTAAACTACCATGAATATGCAAATATTAAACACACATTTAATATAGTAGCTTTTAATGATATAGAAAATAATAATAAAATGATCATTTTTATTGAATAACATCTATTCAACAATGGAAAAGGTCAAAGCAAAAGTATAATCCACAAGGAATTCTAATGTTATATTTTGGTCAAATAAAAGACATCCCGTTATGTCGTTACACATCTTAAATCACCTTTTAAGACCGCCAAATCCACTTTGCCGCATCTTGAATTGTTGTCTATTCAACGCCTGATTATTTTACTTTGAATATCATAATTCTTGAGCCAATTTCAATATCGACCTATTCAAACGCTTGCAGTCTGTCGTCTGTCTCTACAAATATGATTTGCTTTCTTTATCCATCACCATTCTTGATCTCAGCTCTGTATCACGCAAGATATTCACGTGACTTTTCTGTCAAAAACTTTTATGCCAGGCAAAGAATGAAAAACATGCATAGCGGAAGTGTATCAACGAAGGAGACAGAAATAAAAAGGAGATAGAAATATTTGCAATATTCTATTTACTAGAAAAATAAGATTACATTCATAAACTGTTTACATATAAAATATTCAGAGCTAAAGCTCTGTACACATAGCTGCTCCGTGTGGGATAGCTTCCGGCGCATGGGCGCAAGGCTTACTAACTTTGTTCTGCTGTGGCAGATGCTCCTGAACTTCACTGTTCAGTTGTTCCTGAACATTCCTTTTGTTCTCTATGTTCTGCTGAACATTCCCTTCTGTTTTGTCTTCACAAAACTTTTTTTTGTATCTTGCATAGAATAATATGCAATAAATTCTACTTTTGGCTTTTCAGCCAATACACAAAAACTGGTGCTCAAAAAATTTGAACTCACCTAACAAAATTAATTACTGCCAGAAAGCATTTATTGGACAGCAAGAAAGTCAAGACACGACAGGGGGGAAAGAAATATGAATTGATTCATCTCTCAGTGCATTTAATGCACCTGCCGTTGGCTGCTCAAGATTAAAAATCCAACACTCCCCCTTAATCTTGAGTCTTTCTACTCTTCATGATTATTTGGAAACTTTCAGCGCAGTATTTTCAGAGCAATTTCTGGAGCAAAATTTATGGCGCAAGAGTTCCTGCTCTTCAACACTGCGAAACTTCTGGCACAATCTTTCCAGAGCAACTTCCGGAGCAAAGTTTCCAGCGTAAAAGTTCCTGCTCTTCAACACTCTGTGAAACTTCTGGCGTAATATTTCCAGAGCAACTTCCAGAGCAAAGTTTTCGGCGCAAAAGTTCCTGCTCTTCAACACTCTGCGAAACTTCCGGCGCAATATTTCTGGAGCAACTTCCAGAGCAAAGTTTCTGGCGCAAAAGTTCCTGCTCTTCAACACTCTACGAAACTTTCGGTGCATCACCATAAAAGTTCCGGAGCACCGGTGCAAAGTTTCCGGTGCAAACCTGTTTGCCTTTGTTCTGCATTCTAGAATTGTCTGCTGAAGTTTCGGCGCACCTGCGCTTCTTTGTGTTTTCTAGAACTGAAGTTCTGGCCCATTCCTGCACACCTAGCCTATATCTTAGATGCTCAAAAAGTTCTCTTGACAAATCCTTTGTAAAGATATCTGAGAGCTGCTGCTCTGACCTGCAAAATGCCATTTTAATTTCATTATTCTCAACCAATTCTCTGATAAAATGATACCTGATTTCAATATGTTTGCTTCTTCCATGAAACACAGGATTTTTGGTCAAGGCTATTGATGAAACATTGTCACAAAAAATTACTGTTCCATCCTCTTGTTCTTCTCTCAAATCTGCTAAGATCCTTCTTAGCCACACAGCTTGGCATGCTGCTACATTCACTGCTATGTATTCTGCTTCGGCTGTGGATAAAGCAACAATCAGTTGTTTCTTGGAATCCCAGGAAACTACTCCTGAACCCAAGTGAAAAACATACTCAGATGTGCTCTTTCTATCATCCACATTTCCTGCCCAATCACTATCAGTGTACCCAACCAGCTAAAACTCATTAGAGGCGGTATACATTATGCCATAGTTTTTTGTGCCAGTGACATACCTGAGAATCCTTTTACCTGCTTGCCAGTGTGTGTCCTTAGGTTGCTCCATGAACCTAGAAATCAGGCTTACCGCATACATTAAATCTAGTCTCGTAGCTGTCAAGTACATGAGGCTTCCAACCATGATCTTATAGAGGGTTGGGTTAACATTATTGCTGCTGTCCTCTTTACTCAACTTCAGACCTGTAGTTGTTAGGGTTGGGGCTGCTTTGCTATCCAACATCCTAAATCTTTTCAAGATTTGTTTGGCATAACTTGATTGTGAAATAAAGATGCCTTTATCCAATTGTTGGACCTCTATGCCTAGAAAATATCTTAAGAGTCCTAAATCTGTCATTTCAAACTCTCTTTTCATGGCGTCTTTAAAATCAGCAATAAGGAAATCATCATCCCTAGTAAATACTAAATCATCTACATACAAGACAATAATTAAAACCTTACCATTTGCTGCCTTGATGTAAAGAGTGGGCTCACCATCGCTTTTGCTAAAGCCATTGCTCATCAAGTATGAGTCAATCCTACTGTACCATGCCCGTGGAGCTTGTTTCAGCCCATAAAGAGCTTTCTTTAGCCTATATACCTTGTGTTCTTTACCTGGAACTTCATATCCAAAGGGCTGCTCTACATATACCTCATCTTTTAAGACTCCATTGAGGAAGGCGGACTTCACATCCATTTGATAAACCTTCCACATGTGCTGGGCTGCAATTGCAATGACTGCCCGCACGGTCTCCATCCTTGCAACAGGGGAAAAAGTCTCATCATAATCTCTCCCAAACTGCTGTTTATACCCCTTGACAACTAATCTTGCCTTATGCCTTTCTATTCTTCCTTTGGCATTACATTTGGTCTTGTAGACCCATTTGACACCAATAACTGATTTCCCTTTGGGTAAATCAGTGAGCTCCCATGTTTGTTTCTTTCTATTGCATCTATCTCCTCATCCATGGCCTCACACCATTTCTGTTCTTTCACAGCCTCCTCAAAATAAATAGGATCACTATGAGAAAATAATGTGAAATTTACACTCTCATTAAAAACTTCATCATACCTTTCACCTTGGTAGATCTCCCTTAGACTCTTAGTCTTTCTTGGCACTAGGGAGGCGGAGTGGGGTCTGAATTTCTAGAGCTGCTTGGCTGCTGGCCTGATGAAGAAGTCTGCTACTGTAGGTTTCTAGAGCAACTTTTCTGTTGAAAGTTTCTAGCGCATCTTCCCTGCTGAAGGTTTTTGGAGCATCTTCCCTGCTGGAAGTTTCCAGAGCATCTTCTCTGTTGAGAATTTTTGGAGCTACTACTGCTATTTTTTGAACTGTTAGCCTTCTGTAGGTTTTTGGTGCATCTGCGCTCTGTAGCTTCTTCATCTTTAAGGGGTATGGAGACAGAAATATCAATATTGTTGTCAACATTTCCATCCCATGACTCATTTTCTAGGAACTCCACATCCCTACTGATGATTATCTTCTTGGTGACCGGATTATATAGTCGATAGGCTTTGGACTCTGTACAGTAGCCCATGAAATACACTTTTTACTCTTGTCATCCAATTTCTGCCTATTTTCTTTAGGCACGTGTGCATAGGCTACACACCCAAACACTCTTAAGTGCTCAACTGACCACTTTTATTTTGTCCATGCCTCTTAAGGGATTTTATCATGGACTACCTTCGTTGGACTTCTATTTATCAGATAAACAGCTGTTGCTACAGCCTCTCCCCAATATTCGATAGGGAGTCCCTTTGCTTTCATCATGCTCCTTGCCATCTCCACAATGGTCCTATTTTTCCTTTCAGGCACTCCATTTTGCTGTGGAGTATAACTGGCTGTGTGCTCCTTCTTGATGTCATTTTTCCTGCAGAAATTTACAAATTGATTTGAGGTATATTCTCCTCCACGATCTAACCTTAGGATCTTAATAAAGTGTCCACTCTCCTTTTCAGCCTGGGCCTTAAATAACAAAAACTTATCAAATGCTTCAGACTTATGCTTCAAAAAATAGACCCATGTCCTATGGCTATAATCATCTATAAAGGTCATAAAAAATCTTCTTTTGCCAAAAGATAGATTTTGCATAGGCCCTACCAAGTCAGTGTGCACCAACTCCAATGGTGCTCTAGCCCTTGTAGAGTTGCCTGAATTAAAAGGCTGCCTATGTTGCTTGCCCAAAATGCAAGCTTCACATCTAACATTAGGCTCTACGATTTTTGGCAAACCATCTATCATATTTTTCTTGGACAAAAGACTCAAACCAGAGTAACCTAAGTGGCCATACCTAAGGTGCCATAGCTTGGAGATATCTTGAATGGTTGCTTTGAAGGCTGATTGATGCAGGCCTTTTAACTGTGTTGAGATTTGCATCTTGAGAGGAAACATTCGGTTCTGTGTCATTTGAACCGCTGCCATAACTTTTTTGCTTCCATCTTTATCATAGATGATGCATTCCCCTTTCTCCATCAGCACTCTATACCCATTTTGGACCATCTGTCCAATGCTTAATAGGTTATGTTTCAATCCTGGGGCATAAAAGACATCATATATTTGTCTTTCATCACCATGTTTGGTTTGTAGGCATACCATGCCTTTTCCCATGACTAGAACCATCTCATTGTTCCCCATTTTTATTTCAGACTTCACACTGCTATCAATGGAGACAAACAAGTCTTTGTTACCACTCATGTGGTTGTTGCAGCCGTTGTCCAAGTACCAAACTTCAGCGCTGCTCTGTTTTGCAAGGTTACATGCAATGAACACTTGTGAGTGTCTTTCATTTCCAGCCACATTTGAGTCAGCAACATGTGCATTCTAACTCCCTTGGTCACGTTTTTGCCTGCAATCACTTGCATAGTGACCATACCTTTGACAGTTGTAGCACTGCACATTTTTTTTTATCTTTTTTCTGATAAGAACTGCTGTTCTTTTTTCCTCCTTGGGAGTTGGTCACCCCCTCATGACTGCTTGCTCGGGCTAAGCTTTCATCACCATCATTTCCACGTCTAGAGTTTCCTCTACCACGTTTGGAGCCTTTTCTACCTCTCCCCCTTCCTCTTGCATTCGACTGAGCATTAAAAGCTTTCTCTTAGGAGGAGGTTGCAGACCTATTTAGGTGTTGCTCATGGGTTTGCAGAGAACCCATTAGCTCATCAACTGACAAAGTTGTGAGATCTTTTTCCTCTTCAATGGCAATCACCACCGGATCAAACTTTGTAGGAAGGCATCTCAATATCTTCTCCACAATCTTCTGTTCTTCCAAAGTTTCACCACTTATCCTCAGTTGGTTAATCAAAGTGGCTGCCCTTGTGTGAAAATCTATAATGGACTCGTTGTCCTTCATCTGCATGGTCTCAAACTCTCTTCGTTGCAGCTGGAGTTTGACTGATCTGACTTTCTCAGATCCTTTGCAGGTGGTTTGAAGTGTTTCCCATGCTTCTTTTGCATAAGTAGCTGCTGCTATTCAGGGAAAAATAGCCTCTATCAAGGATGCCTCAATCAGACTGAGGGCTTTTGCATCATTCTTCCATGTCTCCTTCAACTGGTTCTTTTGAGCATTGCTTAATGCTGTAAATGTAGTTGGGTCAGTCACATCTGTGAACCCATTTGCAACAAGTTCCCATAAATCATTTGCAATAAAAATAGTTTTCATTTTCTTTGCCCAAACATCGTAATTTCTACCATCAAAAATAGGTGGTTGCTGCCAACCCCTATTATCTCCTCCAGCCATTTTGCTAAAATGGGGAAAACTACAACTACCCAGATAAGATCTAAGGCTTTCACAAATACCCAAAAACAAAGATTTTGTTTCTGCACGCCTAGGAAAAATCTAAGGCTTTAAAAACTGACTGCCCAGTAAACCTATGAGCTCTAATACCATGTCAAAACTTTTTATGCTAGGCAAAGAATGAAAAACATGCACAGTGGAAGTGTATCAATGAAGGAGACAGAAATAAAAGGAGATAGAAATATTTGCAATATTCTATTTACTAGAAAAATAAGATTACATTCATAAACTGTTTACATATAAAATATTCAAAGCTAAAGCTCTATACACATAGTTGCTCCGTGTGGGATAGCTTCTGGTGCACGGGCGCAAGGCTTACTGACTTTCTTCTGCTGCGGCAGATGCTACTGAACTTCACTGTTCAGTTGTTCCTGAACATTCCTTCTGTTCTCTATGTTCTGCTAAACATTCCCTTCTATTCTGTCTTCACAAAAAAAATTTCTGTCTCTTGCACAAAATAATATGCAATAAATTCTACTTTTGGCTTTTCAGCCAATACACAAAAATTGGCGCTCAAAAAATTTGAACTCACCTAACAAAATTAATTACTGCCAGAAAGCATTTACTAGATAGCAAGAAAGTAAAGACATGGCAGGGGGGAAAGAAATCTGAATTGATTCATCTCTCAGTGCATTTAATGCACCTGCCATTGGCTGCTCAAGATTAAAAATCCAACATTTTCCTCCATTTGTAAAACGAACACGTCTCCTTGTTTAAGGTTCATTCTGGAAATTAGTATGGCGAGATCAATGCTTCTAAAAATTATGGTAGTGCTGCTCATTATCAACATTATGCTTTCGCTCGTTGTCTCTACTCGTTCTATCCTAAAGGAAAAAGTGAATACAAATGATAGATTGACTAGCAATAAATCAATTGATAATCTGCTTGAAATTGTGGAGATATTAGCATCATGTACTAACTGCAGAGGCAACATTAAAGATCCTAATTGCTGCAAAAGATAAAACAAGGCTGCATGGAGTTATTGTGGTTCCAACCCACATAATTAAGATTTTCACCATGGAAACTCTTGACGCTTTTAAATAATTTTCATCTTTTCTGATGTGTGGTGACACAGAGAAATATAATCTATCCCCTTCCACTAATCACTGACACATATCATCTATCTGGATTGCGTAATATCTAATTTGTATTCTCGAAAATCACCATTGTGCAGATTTGACTTTTTGATTGATATTCATAAAGATTTTGTGTCAATAATATTTGTTCTTTATCAGCAAATTTGATTGTTACCCATGAAGGAGCCCTATGTTGTGCATGCTTATGGTATTCTAAGGACTAATTTCATAGGGTCTGTTGAAATTGAGTTTTAAATTTGATTCTTATACATCTAAGGCAACTCATATAGTGCCAATATATTTTTATTTGATTAAAAATCTCAAATAAGTTATTCATCATTACAATTCACTTGGTAGACCAACAATAAAGTTGGGGGTGTATTGGTTGGGAATAGTGGAAAATTATCCTAGATATAATTGAAGATTGAAATTATATAATCTCTCCCACAACCACGATTCATATCTACAAGAGTATGCAATAAATTTGTGAATATTTTTTATAAAATATCACTAATTATTTTTTGTATTCAAAACCATTCATGTTTAGTCTTATCATCACCATTCATTGGGTTGAGGATTCTCAAGGTCTATTCATATTCTACAGATAATGCTTCATGTTCCTATCCATGGAATGTCACAATACATAAGAACTCATCTATTTGGGCTACATTTTCATAATTTTGGAAATTAAACTCTTCAATATTACAAACTTATAACTAGACTATTATTGAAGTCAAATTATAAAGAAAGTTTGGGAATAGCTAGATCTAAATGGTAGATTTTTAATATTTTGAGTATCAATTGTATAAGAATTTTCTATCATGTCAAGATAATTCATAAATTTCATATTGCCTTGAGTTAACCATTATAAACGACTCAAGGGAATCAAAATTGGTCATCTATTAGAAATATTCCATTCAAGATATTATGACATAGAAAATATAATTAATGCACAACAATAAACTCCAATAAATTCAAGACAACCTAGATCATGAGTGAGGATTGATAGACCTCTTAGGTAACTATGTGGAAACCTTTTCCATCATAATAGTGTTGACACTAAATCCTAGATTGCCCCATTGTTTGCACTCTTTAGTATTTTGGTGCTATTATAACAATAATTAATTCAAGTGTGTTGAATGGGCCCTATTCAATCCATTTATAGTTGATTGTTAATAATGTGTTGTTTCTTCCCATTGCAACAAAAAAATAATGGTCATTCACTATGGTAAAAGCTTTGAATCCTTCCATGATAACAATCTTTTAATATGTTCAAGCTCTATGTTGTAGTCTCCAATGAACTTTCTTATTTTGTTGTTGAACTATATTATTTGTGGATAATGGCATAAGAGGCATATATATATATATATATATATATATATATATTTATCTCTAGTTATCTACTACTAGAGGCGTGAAATCTAGATTGGATACTCATAGTTTTTGCAATCACTCATTTTATTCCACACTAAAATTATTATGGTGCTAGTGTCCATTTTGGATCAAATTTGTATTTGTATCTCTATATGGCGTTCTTTGTTTCCCAATTTTATCACTCTTTATTATACATTATCAAACCTATATGAAATTCTCTATTCCTTATTTTATACCTCATGTTACAAATTTTGAGAGATAATATCCTAGAAAGGTTTTAAGAGTTCCGCTTGGGAATTTTAGTGCATATGCAATTGTATGTAAAGTTGAAGGAACTCATCTTAGGGACTATTAACTATTTTCATGGCATTCATTATATATGCGATCTATTGTTATTTTCTAATAGATGTCTCCACGTATTGTATTATATTGAATTAAAAATTTATGTTGTTTGTGAGATATATTTGTGGTGCTAGTTTACCTATGATATGATTTCTTTTAAATTTACTATTAATCTATTATTACAATTAAACTGACAACTAGGGTCAACCTCTATGGTATTTTGGAGATAAGAAAATAGGTGAGTTTCCAACTCCTTTTAATTTGGATTTAACTACCCAAAATGTAGTCATTAGGGAAGAATCAATTTCTCTATTGACATGCATCCCTTTCTCTAGGTCTTAAGTCCATTGTAGAATTGTGGATAGTAGACTTTAGTGTCCACAAATACTTCCATTGTGAAGGGAGGATTAGAACACTATATTATAATCTTATTTATCATTTGATTGGTTAGACTCCATTGGTGGTGAGTAATCCAACCTTCTCTACCATTGAAGATGTTTTCTAATGATCAAGTTGTGTACTATTTGAGATGGGAAATTGAATAATTATTTATTAAAATTTATTGTTTCTACATAATAGTTTCCATGAGATCTTAGGGATGTTTCAATGAAGCTAAAAATATAAAATACACATCATTTCTTGTTCTCTTGTGATGGATAAGATGGATAAGTATACTTGTTAACGTACATGTTTGTGCTATACGGATGCAAATACTTTAGGCATATAGTGGATTTTATTTGAAAATGGTTTCTTGGTGAAAGCCCTTTTTAGGAAGATCCTGTCCCGCATCAAATTCTCTTTTACTTTGGGAAAGGAGAGATGAGGAACTGCTGACCCGCGATGATGAAAGAAGGGCTCGATACAACTAACCAAATAAAGGCTATAAAATAGAGGTAGGTGTGAGTGACTAAGGATGCTCTGGCTAGCTTAACCGAGCTTAGTTAGCGGTATCTGACCGATCAAGCAAGCTTATCTTTCTTGACCAACCTTAGAAAAGGATTAGTTCTACCTGGGCAGCATATCAACAAGCACTGAAGAAGGAATTATCCATGCAAGATAGATTGGCTACTTCTTTCATCCTCCCACCGACCCTAAGAATTAAAGAAAGCTCTGGAACTAGTTCTATATTATAGTAGTATTAAGAGTTGCATTGGAAGCGTCTCAGAGCAGAAAGTTGGTTAGGATTAAGGAATAGAAATGAACCAGTCGAGTAGGTGCAGTTGTAAGCAATGCTTCACACCACATGTCTTTATACGCAGAGAGGTGGATGCTAATATGTCGTAATTAAGAGATGGTGCTTAAATAAAAGTCTTGAATCGAAGGGGAATCATTAGCAACCACAGTTAGTCAAGGAGAGGGACTTTACAAATGATTTTTCAAGCTTGAGCCTGCATTAATTAAGGCCTCCCACCTATCCCAATGAATTCTCTTTATCTTCCACTTCCCCCTATTGCATTCCGGATGGGTGATTGCCTCGCTTCCTTCTCGACTGATGAACGACTTTAGCCACTTGATCCTCTTAACTAATCCTTTCACTCGAGCAATAATCCGTTAATAGACAAGGTTTCAGAGTGGGAATAGAGGAGAAGGCACTTGAAAGAGCTGACCTGACTTGGCATGGCACCGGGTGATCACCATAATTGTCCTACTATCCGTATTTGCCCCCGCCCATGGTATTCAGTAGACTTTGGCATGTTTATTTCGAAACTCACAAAAGAGTGATCAAGCGGATCCACAATTACCTCAATTGGATGGTCTATTATGTATGGATTGTCATCCAGTCGACCCAGAAACAAACATCTCCGCTTTCAGAAGCTATCGAGCTGTCTCTTATGAGCAAGATGGAAGGCCAGAGTAGGGGGAATTGGACCTTAACGGGGACTCAACTTGATGTGCCGATACTGGATAGATGGATGTGTGTGTTCCCGCTAAGAGAGGAGCGAAAGCAGAGGGAGACCAATAAGCACAATAATAGATATAGTAAATGTTTGATATGTGGAAATAGAAATGAATAACAAACACAAAAATGAAACCAACCTCTGACAGAATTGTATCATTTATCCATATACAACATTATTAATAGCTTACATTAGAATTAGTATAAAATTAAACAATTACAACAGTTAATAATAATAATATAATATAATAAATACGACTCACAACTTCTGCCCGACGTATTCCATTGAATTCAAAACCTCATTAATAGTATACATAAAAAAAATATTATAAATTAAACATATTTATCATGGTTATGCAAATTTGACCATTCCAACAATTACCAAAATTCACAACTTCTGCCCGACATATTCCTTTGAATTGAAAACTTTAAATCATATCACGAAATTTAATTTTGTTCAGCTAGTGTTATTGCAGATCAACAGTAATTGTCAACATCCATCCATTGAAGCAAACGATAGTTTCAGCCATGGCATTACTTGTTTGATCTAAATATTCAAGTATATATTTTATCATTGAAAATAACGAATCAAGTACTGTTATAAATAAAATAGGTTAATGAAATGTGAGTTATCAACAATAGCAGAGGACGCTCGAATAGATTAGCTATTGTTCCTGCCATATAATAGTCAAAAGATATAAATCGTATTTAAACAAGACTGTCCCTTGAATTACTTGGGGTAGAATATGGAAAAGATGGTTGGATTATAATATCAATATGAATTACTTGTGTTATTTGTACAGCAATTATGATCTGAATTATTGCCTGGAAAGTTAGAACACGATGCTAACTGCTCAACAATTTGAATCAGATTACTGATTGGTTATTAACTTTCTTTTATCGTATAAAATAATTTATTGAGTACTCCAAATAAAACAAGTTAATGAAATTTGAGTTGTTATAAATAGCAGAGGACGTTGGAATAGATTATGTATAACAGTCAACTAAAATAAATTGTAACTGAACAAAAATCTCCCTTGAATTACATGGGACCGAATCTGAAAAGGAAGGTTGGATTAGAATATCAATATGAATCTTCATATGCCAATCTCCACCTCTTGTTATTTTGTGCAACACTTGGGATCTTTAATGTTGCCTGCACAGTTAGTACATGACGCTAACTGCTCCACAATATCGATTGCCTTGTTCTTAAAATCAATTCTTGTATTTGCGTTTTCCTTGAGATTATATCGAGCAGAGACATTGAAGACGAACATAACAATGAAAAGAAGTAGTACTATTATGATTTTGATGAGTATTGATCTGCCCATATTCACTGCAAGGGAGCGTCCTCCTAACAAAGATACCAAAAGATAATTGAGGAGATAAATTGCTCGTCGAATAAGATATGATGAAATCTAAAGTGTTGCAGGAGATAAGGTGGTGACGTGGATTGTGAAGAAAATGAGATGTATTTATAGGTGGCAGAAGAAATTTTCGTTGAATATACAAATCCTGTAACAAAAGGGAAACAATCAAACGTAGAAAATGTGCGGTTGAATATGGAGTCTGTCATACACTAAAATATTTACTTTCCACAACGCGTCATCTATTAATTTGACCAATTCGTATGTGAGGTTAGTCAGAGATTATCGTGGATAAGTTCACTGGAAGTTATGGTTTTCATGTTGTAAGCAAGAATATTTATGTCTAATAATCTAACACGATTTTTCCAGCAGACCTTATTTTGTCCTGTCTAGGAGCGGATAGTAAAGTCTTTATCATATTTTTCTTAATATTCGTGTACGGTTAATTTTTAAATTTCTTTTTAAAAAATTACGTTGGCTTATGTACTTAGTTTCTTAGTCTTTTTCATGTACATTTATATTAATGGATTCATCAAGTTTGTATAAATGTAAAGGTTTAAAATTTAATTTTAATAAAAATGTTATCAAAATTATAAATTAGATTATTTACATAATCATTTTTTAGTTTTCATTATATATAATCATATTAATAGATTTTTGAATTTGTACAAATGTAAAAATTAATAATGTTTTATAAAGTTGATTTTATGTTATTTTTCAATTAAAAAAGTTTGTTTGTGACATTGGATTGGTATATGCTAATTTTGTTAGAAGAGTTTTTTAAAATATAGTTAAGAAAAATAAAAGAAAAAGACAAAGTCAATCAAATAGTGAGTTGTAAAAAATTAAACTATTTTCTAGTGTTTACAAGTATTCATACTAGCAATAACATGATTGGTGGTGCTATAGAAAAAAAAAATCATACAAATTTATGTAAATGCAAAAATTAATTAACTTTTGTAAAGTTTTGATTAGATTAAGACTGAAGGGCTAGTACATATTACAAGACAACCATTAAGGTAAACAAGAGGCTCACGAGAAGTGAAACACCCAACAAACTAAAGTAAAAAATTAAACATAAAAAATCTAACTAACAAAAAGAAACATAGACAACACACAAACCAAAGATCGACATGGGACCACAAAACACCTACAGGTCTCTCAGCAACTTGAGACCATTGATTTCCTTCCACTCCTAAGCTAGGAAGTGTAACTTCTCCTCAAAAGACATGGGGCCTTTCTGAATAGCCTGAGTATCCACCATGGCATCTAGAGTTGAACTATCCATCACTTTACCTTTCTTCTACTTATGACTATCATCACATCCTTCCTTAGCCACTCATTTGTCCTCGCTCTTCCTTTTCTCTTACTGAAAGATCTGAATAGTGAGGGTGGTGTTCTTCATAGTCATCTTACTATAATCAGTTATGACCTGGAGGCACTACTTGGTTATCTCCTAGTTGTTTTGAATAGCATCAATATCCATTTTGTAAATTATGTTCATCCTCCATGCCAACAATAGCTCTCAACTCTTCAAGCTCCTTATCCCATCTAACCCAACGCTAAAAAAACATAACCAGGGAGGTTATCATATACCAATGGCCTCTATCCTCCACCTCTCCCTAGCCATGGAACCTACCATTGTAGTACCTTATTTTCCAAAATCTAGAATCTCGCTTTGGTAGTAACTAGCTGACCTAGGAGCCACTTGAGGATGTCATTTTGAACATTAACCATCTCCAAAATTTCATTGATTTTTTTTGTAAAGTGGGTCAATACAGGCACAATTGTTAGAACCCAGCTTGGGTTAAAAATGGTTCCCCTCCAAATGGATGCAGAAATTAGGGGAGTTTTGAAGGCTAGGATTAATAATAGGGGGGATGTTGTGGACATCAAAAACCTTTGCATGAATAGGGGAGTGCATGGGGGAATTGGTAGGAGTGGGATACCACAACTCATTGTCTAAGTTATCCAACACATCAGACCCAGAAGTAGAGATAGGGGTAGGCTTAGATAGGGGAATGCATTTAATGGGGTCGAGAGGGGTTTCCTCATTAGTAGCAGTTTTACCATGGGAACAAATAATACAATGAGAAGTGGGAGGGGTTTCATACATGATAATGGAGGGACTAGGGTCCACAATGGATTCAGTGGGATCATGAATGACCAAGGTGTTCTTTTGAATAGTGGCATGGGAGGGTAACAAAGTGGCCTATTAATGAAAAAGATGGAAGATAAGGCCCTAGTGAATAGGTAAATTCTTGCTTTTACCCTAGACATTTTTGATAGATTGTTAGAGAGAGGAAAAAATCCAAAAGGAAAAGTTCATCTTTGTATTATAATGAAGATGGTTAAGCATAAAAAAAAAAAGAGAATAAAAGTGATGGAACCAACACTTGAGCATTACATACCTCATTAATACTTCCACAACCATACTCCAAATAATAGGGAGATCAGCCTACTTGAAGCCATTTTGGAGTTTGTTCACCTTTCTGCCCTCTTTCAAAAAGTAGTCCATGTCTTTTTATAATGGCCCTTGGATTTATGGGGAATACAAACACCCTATAATAAAAGCCTTCTCACCTTCACAATAAGCCCAGTAGTCACTGTGAAGGAATACCCACTAACGATGATAGTGTAATTCACCTAGGAGATAGAGAACTCCATAGAAAGCTTGGGGTCATGTCCTAGCATGCCTTCCACATACATGGCCAGCTTCCCTTGTTGAATGATGGGCCAAACTTCCTTTGCATGTTTCCACATCTCGCAATTAGTAGGTTCTTCTTGAACTAGATTACCTCCCATGGTAGAATTCATAAATTTTGGAGCAAGGAAACACATACTATAGAAATTCCAAGACAAATAGTAGAGCCACAAGTAAATTAGTTTATGAAAAGAAAACTTAAAGGGATTAATTTTCCATAAGTTAGAATCATGGAAAATATCAAACAGAGTTAACAATAGATCTAGCTCGATCTCAATTTGGTAGTACTTTGGCATCATGGTTAATTAATTTGCACATATGTCTAGAGATATGAAAATAATTATCCCATATTACTAAATTCAGGGTGAAGGCGCCAACGTTAGCAAGCACATCGACACTTTATTATTGTTTCTAAAAATGTGATTAGCTCTACAATTTCAAACAGAAATCATGAGACTACGAGTTGACGACATTATATCCTGGAGTGCCCAATAAGAATTAGCCTTCCTCATCAACATGAGAATAGTATTTGTAGAATCTCCATCAATGACCAAAATGGAAATCCTATCTTGCATGGAAATTTGGATGCCATGAAAAGCTATTGCCACCCTAGCAAAGATGGAAGATTGCATCCCTAGGTTCACCACATAAGACAATTAATTTACCCTTGTGATCATGAATGACTTCTGCCCCACTCCTCGAGCTGAGTTAGGTTTGGTTGATTCCTCAAAGTTAAGCTTTAGCCAACTAGGTTTAGGGGGGGTAGGACAAAGAAGTACTATTCTTTTCTAGTGGTATGTGAGAGAAAATAACATTAACAATATCGAAAAGGTTACAAGATGACACAATAGACATCTCTAGGTTATTAGGATTACGTTTGGGGTTGCAAGTAGTTATGGAAATATTCTCAACAACCTAGTTGATAATCTTGGTGGTGATCACAAGCCAGGGGGATATTTTTGTTGTGCCCTTAGCACACATGCCATGTTCGGAATGGGGACCCTCTTTTCTTTCACCTTGTCGGGTAGTTTTGGGCACCACCTCATTTTGCGTAACCCTCTTTTTTGATGTTTCAGATGGTCGATGTTGCTCCAAAGTTCCATCATAAATCGATCATGACTTCGCTTTTGTTTTTTGCTACCTTCCGGGGGCTTGGGGAATCCCTCTGGCATTTTTTCCCTGAAACAGCCCTGGGCCCTTCTGAGCCCAGGTGTCTAGGGTTCCCTCTTCAGGTTTCCCCTCTAGAAGTTTCATCCCTTGCGGTGTTGGCCGGGCATCTTTCCAAACCTTGGGGTCCGCCCTGCCACCCTCTGTTTGAAACTTGTCATAGAATTTTCAGGGCGGCGCCTGCCCCTCCGGGCCCCGGGCCCCAGAAGTTCGCTTCTGGACTTCCGTCTTGGTCTCGCCGTCTGCGATGGTGAACCTCCCACGGCGTCTTGCTCCCCGGGCCCCGCCAGGCTTATCTCCGCTGGTTTTCTTCGCAGTGGCTTGCCTACCATGGGCCTTTTCGAGCCCGGTCGTTCAGAATTCTGTGACAGTTTCACCATCCCCGACGGCAGATCCCTGGCGTCTCCCCGCCCTCCGGGCCCTAAACTGCTCACCGCCTCTCTTCAAACAAATGCAAAATGTCACGGTGGCCATCACACCACGTCTTCTCGGCCGTCGGGTCCCGAAGTTCCCGCCACCGCCGCCGACCTATTTTAAAACCCAACCAATTTTCCCGCGGCCGTACGAGCATTTATTGCGGTCATTCATGGCGATTTGGGTATAAAAAGCCCAATCTAGGCAGTCATTATTATTCTGCAGGATTGGAGCCAATTGAGAAGTTATCATTCAGAGCCCACCGCATTTAACTACATCGCGATCATCGCCCTTGGCATCAATCCTTCTACCGTGTGTGGATCCCACATCCCCTGCCTAGCATTTTTTGAGGTAGGCCAACCCCTCGCCCTCCCGTACGTCTTTTTCATGATTTTCAGGGATTTAAACAAATAAACAAATTGTTAGGAAGGCATAGATTGATAGAACACCAAGTGGCACACCAAACCCATGTGGTAGAAAACCAAGCAAACTTCATAAAACACCTTTGTCGCCGATTCAAAACATTTCCGTGGTGTGACTGTTCTTCGCACAGGGCGATTCCTTGTCCTAGGTTTGGGACCCGCCTTCGCCATCAAAGTTCAAACTTCAAAACACCCACCGATGGCAATCCTCCTCTCCGGGCCCAGTTCGTCGGGTTTCCCTTCTCGAGCTTCTGTTTGCCTTCCACCGCGCTTGAACTGCCAAAACAACCTGCCTCCCTAGCTGTCGGATCCTAGTCTCTGCTCCACCGAAAAAATTGAAACTTAGACACACGTCCTTTGGTCGTCCCGAGCTCGGAACCTCAGAGTTTTGTCTTCAGGGTTTCACCTGAGGTTCACATTCTTCAAATGGTGAATGTCGCCCGACGTCCTGCCCTTCAAGCTCCACTGATGCTTCGTCTTATTAAACCTTTGGCAAATGAAATTGATCCGTCATTTTTTTCTTCAGGCCCCAGATGTCGGGCCTCCGTGCGATGTTTTCAGCTGTTTCCCACTAAGCAATCTTTCAGCGAAGTCCCCGATGCCGCTCGACCCTGGACCCCGCCTTCCTCTCTGTCGTGGGCTTGTTTTTAAATCGCGACGGTGACATTTGGTCCTTCGGACCCTGGCTCCCGAACTTCCATCCTCGGAAGTCTGTCAATATCTTGCCGTCGGAATCTTTGCCCCGTCCACCCGGTCGCCGGACCCTAGGCTTCTGTCTGTCGTGTGTCCTTGCCGAAACTCGTCACAACCGTTTGCACGTCGGGTCCCGTGTCCGGGGATTCTGGTCCTCGCCCGCTGTTCCAACCGAAGATGCCTGCTCTTCCGTCCGCTCTCCAGGCGCCAGTATCCTTGGAAGTCTGCCTCTCACCCGCTGTTGTTAATGGAAATATCCGCTCGACATCGCGGCCACCTGGCCCCACCATGCCAAATGCCACGAAGCCTAACGATAAACACTTGTCGGCCGCCTTTTGGCCCTCTGAGCCCCGGTTCTCAGACTTTTGCCTCTGAATTTCCGTCTGCTGCTCGCCGTCACCAAATGCCATCGCCTGGCGGCTTTCCAGCCTGAAACCTTCGAGGGCCCTTAAATCCATCCAAATGATCCCCAATCTGGAATCTGGCCTCGACCCACGTCCCAAAATTTGCTCTTTTTCATCATGAGCCTCCTAAAACATTAAAATTGGGTTAAGGAGGGTCCCTGGGAGCTTTCCGTTGCATTTTCCCTTCTACACAGCATTCCTGCTAGGGAAGTCTAGCCCTTCAGGCCTGGATTGCCCAAATGCCCTGAAACGAAGATCGATAACATTTAGAGATAAGATTTATGATATACTTGATTGATTATTTAGATGTTATTTTCAAAATATGGACTAACATGAACGCTTTTGATATTTTATTGCACTAACACTACCCTTGCCTACAAAATATATGGAATCCAGAGCAAAAACTTTAGGGGCATCTGCCGAGAAGGATAAGGGAAAGAAGTCAGGAAGGACCCCTCAGGGAAAAGAAGACAAGGATCAAATGAAGTATCAATTCTAGGGCGACCCGCTTCACTCCAAGGTCACAACCGACTGGAAAGAAATTTTAGATACTAACATCGGCCAAGTTGATATAGATGAATTCACTCAAAGGGTCAGGGTCAACCCGACAATGAAGAATGCCAGATTAATACGGCAGAGCGGAATTGCCAAGGCCACCAGTTTCCCTCCCTTGCTCGTGGCACCCAAATTAGTGATGGCTTGCCGAGAAGCCTATCAGGCTGATGCCAAAACAATTGTGGATAAGGAGGGAAACATCCTTGTAGACATGTCTCTAGAAGGAATCACTAAGACATTCCACATTCCCACGTTCCAACAGATGGAGGTCCCAATATGAGAAGAATGCCAAGCTGCGTGGGATGCTAATCCATCAGGGTACAAAAAGTCAGTCAACCTCCATTGGCTTAAGGAAAAATGGGGCAGCGCTGTGAAGGTTCCCCAAGAATTCTTCCATAGCAATTTCCACGAGGACTACCATGACCTAGTGACCATGTTGAGCAGGGTTATGGGCCTCCCAACGACTACCTACTTTCAGGAGTGGATGGCATACTATATTGAGCAGATCCTGCAGGGAAATGAGGACGTTACAACCAAGGTCTCATTTTACTGGGGAGGCATCATCAGCAATTCCTTCCATGAGAAATTTGTCAACGTGAAGAAGAGCTCCAAGTTTTACATAACCTCCTACCTCGTCTACTCTCTGGCAGATCATAGACAATACAACGAGCTGTTTGTAGCACTTGATCAGGGGTAGAAGTGAGGGCTCAACCCATTTGACAAATATCTGCAACTCCAATACTGGAATTTCAAGGAGTACTGTAGGGTTAATGACGCCTTCACCGGCCACATCATCAGATTGATCATCGGAGACTTCGAGAGGAGAGTCTCCCACAGCGCCAAGGCACTTCTAAAGCAATACACCTTCTTGTTCATCCAGTTTCCCAAGTTTACATACATCCGGGCCCAAGGTTTCACAGAAAGGCTGAATAGATTGTCTCGCTACCCTAATGACAGAATCATCCTATTGGAGCTCTCTCAGCAACTCCAACACATCCAGGAAATCTTCGGCAACAAGCACATAGTAGGGATCCCCTATGCCATGACCCTTGGCTAGGGCATGTACCGACTACAAACATCCCAATGTGCCAATAACTCTGAGAAAGAGCTGAAGGATTAACATTTTGACTGGTACACTGCTCACCCACGGATGAACCCACATGGCCATGTTAGGAAAGCGTTGGGGCCCTCATATGCCCACCAATACCACATTGAATATTTTTGGGCCGACTGCAAGGATGACAAGGAGGTCCGCGCAAGGCAATACATGTGCATGATGGTGCGGTTCCTGAGAAGGGTGCAACCATTCCCGGTGCCAAACCAGGTCAAGGAGGACGAGTCCACCATTATGCACCCGAGGTACCCTGCGGTTGCCAACGTGTTGATACCATTAATCGACTGGGATGAACAAGAGGTCGATGACCTAGACACCATCACCCAACCAATCATAACTCGTACCAAGGAGTGGGTCGATGGGCAGGTGGCACATCTGAAGCAACAAGGGGTGGTCCTAACCTATGAGGGGCTCAAGAGTGAGCCTAGTGCCTCGGAGGATGTTGCTACTACCACATCGACTGGTGGGACTTCCAAATCTCCTCCCATCACCAGATCCCAGAAAAGGAAAGGAACGGAGACCGCACAGTCTCCAGATCCCAAGGAACAAGCAAAGAAAGAAACGGGAGGTTCATCTCCCAAATGACTTAAGCAGGCAGTAGGTGCAGAGGAGGCCCGGCCTCCATTGGCTCTCCCTACCCCTCTTGTAGCACCAATCACCTTTCTAGCTGCGGTTGCCGCTTCCCCGCCGGTAGTGGAAATTTCTATCCATCTTGCCCCTTCACTTCTGACCAAATCAGTAATAATTATTGACTCCTCGTCTGGCATGACCACTCCACCTTCTTCTTCTACTACCATGTTGTTGATTACATCGCTCCCTTTGGCAACAATAACATCACCTGTTCCCCTTGCCACTATGCCCAAGGCTCTTACAAGGCACATACAAAACCTCCCCCCGGAGCTTTCCCAAATCTTGATGGATCCAACTCTCCAAGCAGCCCTTTCCCAAGTCCTCGCAACGGCTCAACCTTCACAACCGTCGACCGGGCCACTAGCTATGGAAGCCACAATACAAATTTGAAAAGAGTTGGAAGAGCGGGAGCAAGAAGCCTCAAAGTCTATCGAAGAGGAAGCTGATGAGTATCATGAGCACCCCATGTACGAGCACCGAACCATTGACCTGGTGGTTTATGAGGGGGAGGAAACGGGCTCTTCTAAAAGTGGAGATGAGGAGGGTGGCTCGGGTGCTCAGGAAATCATCCAGACTTTCAATGAGGACCTTGAGGAAGAGTTGGCACAGTAGCTCAAAGATGTTGGTATAGAGGTGGAAGAGTCACCGCCTGGTGAAGAGGGGCAGCCACTAGAGGAGCAGCAGAAAAAAAATCTATCTAAAACTGAGACCCATGTTGACAAGAGCCCTGAGGCAGAGGCTACCGAGGAGAAGAAAGAAGAAGAAGCAATGAAAGATGAAAGCCCCATATGATAACCATCTGCCAAGCTGCCTGTCAAATGCCTCATATTCGTTCATGACTCCGACGAAGAAGAAGAGGATGATACCAAAGAGAAAGAAGAACCCAAAAAGGGGAAAGTGGCAGAAGTCTTGCCTTTGACTGAGAAGGGTGAGGGCAGCCATGATTCACCCAAGGATAAGCCTGTTGTGCCTGAATGGTTGGAGAAATAGCTTGAAAAGATGACCCCTGTGCTGAGGGACCCAAGGGCAAGATTGGAAGCCATCCTGGCTCGATCCCAGATCACAACGAAGAAGGAAAAGAAGCCCAAGGTCTGATCCAGAATAACAATGGATGCTTCCGGCTCCCGAGCAGCACAAATTGCAATGCCTACTGTTGGTCAAGCAGGGGTGAGTTATAGCATCTCAACCATTGACTTGGGGACGACAAACAAAGAGCAAAAGGTAGAGCACTTTGAGGAGTCAGTGGGCATAGTAGTACACCTAATAAAGTAGGACAAAACCTCCAAGGATGAGCTCAAAGCGCAGGTTGCAGCATTAACAGACTATATACAGCAATGGTCCTCAGTGGATGACCTACCCACTACGTCCATGACTGCGCCTCAATTGATTTGCAAAGAGAAAATAGACAAACTAGAGAGAAGGAAGAACTTGGAGAAAACCACTGAGGATTGGTTCTAGCAGGTCACATATGTCAGAAACATGGAAATCAGCAAGGTTGTGCGGACAACCAACAAGTTCCTGGACCGAATGCAATCCCTGGAGAGCACGAAAAGGCTCTGCACCAATTTCCCCGCCACCTACGACTCCACCTTCCCAAGAATCAAGGCTATCCTTCAAATGTCTGAGGCCACGTGGGAGGAGAAGCTAGAGCTGAAAAAAGATCACTGGCTAGTGGACGTGTGGCGCAGAGACCTCGACAATCGGAAGGAGAGGTTGGAGCAAATCCTGGGTAGGGTGGATCCAGACATTGAGTGGATCAAAGAGATCTAGGTGGAATGTGCCTGATATCTCAAGCTGACGACGGGCTATGATATGCCCATGGTGCAAATGGATCG
>VDFB02075321.1:52334256-52378876 GCA_007258455.2 Sequoia sempervirens | reverse complement strand
TTTATTTCTTTGGATAAATCTTAGGAATGCAGTTGGGTGATTGTGAAAATTCCTGCTTTGTTGATGATTCCTTAGTCCATACTTTTTGTTGTTTGCTAATGGTAGATAGTTGTGGAAAGTTAGCCTGGACTTGATTTTAAAGCTGTCCCAAACATTTATCTTTTATTCATGCATGTATGTGGTGGATGAAGGATGAAATATCTGCAGCCCTTAGAAGATAGCACAATTTCCATGATACTATGAAATCCCTGGTTAAGTGGGATATTGTTTTGAGAAATTGTCCATTGCAGGAACTCCATTGTCACTATTCATTGCTAGTTTTAGACTTAGGAACTTTTCCTCTCCTTCACCCTTTTTCCCTTTTTTTTTAGTAGCTGACCCATGTTAAGGTTCATTACACATTGTAAAGCCAAATCCAACAACTAAATGGAGTTCAAGATTGTTGTTTGAACCTACAGCCTGTGCATAACAACTTCCCGTTCAAAGAACTCCATTTCAAGATTCAACTTCCATGCTTTGTGTCCACACTTTGTGTTTTCTGTAAGACCGCCTTGTGATTCCAGCAAATCACATCATACTACTGAAGTATCTAAGCATTGTCATGTCCTGACATCTGAGAGACCTTGGGATAGTGTTCTACAATTCGATTGTGGGAGATTGTCTTTCAAGAGAGGTAGTGCACCTACACACTGCTTGTGTTGAGAAGTGCATAAAAACACCATCAACAATTTTGTCTCTGAAAACCATGTTATTGCACTCCTTCTAGAGCTCCCATCTAGTGAAGAAACAAGATTTCCACTAGAGCTCAAATAGCATAGGGTTGGAGACTAGTGGCAGTAACTATCTAGAATATCTTTAACATCCTTTTGCTAGACCTAAAACGCATTGGAAAGACATTGGTTTTTTTTCTAACTTTCTAGTAGTAAGAAAAGTGGTAAAGTAGGCAGTAAATGGACTCAGCTTCATTCTCACACAAGAAATATTGGTTACCAAGATGTAAGCATTTCTTCTACAAATTATCTAATAAGTGTTTTTTGCATTTTTCTAGAAAAATAATTTGTTTGTGGTATTTCGGTTGATCTATTCTTATTTTGGTTATAATTTTTAATCTATTATTAAAAAATATAATGGAAAATGTGTAGAGCCAACCAAATAAAATAAAGAAAAAACATAATCCTTTCTCTAATTTTTGTTTTGAATGTTTACTAGATGGAAGTTGGCTAACAATGATATAGTAGAGAAATAAATGTTCTCATTCTATGAAAATCACTTGCAATGTTATTTTTTTAAAAAGAAATATAATGTTTATGTGCATCCATGTCAATGGTAACTTTAGTGGCCAAATGATGTAATTAATGATTTCTAGGATTTCTAACAAGACCATAACAATAAAAACTAGGCACTTTCACAAAATCGCTTGCACACAATGAGCCTACTTTACACTATCAAAGAGATTCATAAAATAGTTGACTAAAATGTACAATTTTGTAGTGTAGGAAAATATATCCCTCTACATTTTCACACTTGTTTGAACCCTCCTTGCTAAAATCTGGCTTCTTTATGCCTTATTTGGTCCTATTTTGCACCCACAAGCCTTATTTAATGCATCTTTCTGAGGATGATCCCAACACATATCAGATGACCAATCATAGTTTAATGTTTTTGGTTTGCATGTCCTAGATTTTATGATCTAGGACTCATATGCCACCATGGGTGTATGGGTCCCAAACCTGAATTTAGCATAAAACTAAATAATTCTTGAATTTTTTGTCCCAAGCTTCGCCTATTGAGATTCATACGCCCAAACTGGAATAAGAGTCCTTCTTAGCTTCAACCTAATTTCTAATTCAATTATTCATAGGATTTTATTCTCCTAGATCTTATGTAGGCTTGTAGTGTTGTGATTTTGGGAAATTTGGCATAAACAAGTATAAATAAAAAGGTCATTTCACATATTTTCTCCTAGCACCTTTTTAGATTAAAAATTAAAGAAATTTTATGATTACAAGAGAATTCAAGAGTTATTATCAAGTATTTTAGAACATTATTCAAGAATTAGGCATCATGTCAAAGTCATCATGCATCATGTTTTTTTCTAGCTAACATTTGTGATTTAGGTTCTTATGATTCAAGCAAGCATTTAAGTCAAGATCTATAACATACAATCAAGAGTCAAGATCTACATTCATGCTAGCCATTACTCACAAGATTGCAGCCTTTATTCCAATGGTTTAGTGAGTTGAATGTTCATTCATCATTCCTTCATTCTATTTCTACCCATTTCAAGGTTTGATTACTAAAATAGGGTTTGACCAAGGCAAGACCCTATTTGCTAACAAAACAACATTTCTCTCTCTCTTTGATGTTTTATTTTTAGATCTAGGTTGAAGATCCATTTAAGAGCAAGACTACAATAAAGTTTTCAAAGTTGTCAAGTTGTCATTGAAGTTGTCATCCACATTGCAAGATCATGAAAAGTCACCTACATGTTGCAATTCATTGTTTTAGACTAGGATATTTGATATGAGAGAAGGTATAGGAGAACATTAGAAGATATCATAGTTTCAAATCAACCCTAATACTGAGACTAAATTTCTAGTTGTGGCGTATGAGTCCTAGTATACCAGATTTCAAGCATTTTTTGTAGATCCTATTTTAGTAGTTTCAGATTTCAATTCCAATCCAAAACCCTAAACTAAGACAAAATCACCCCTACTAGCGTATGAGTCCTAGTGTACTTTAAAATTAAGATTTTTGGGAGTGTAGACCTTTTTTCAAGCTCCTTTGGTTGTCTAGATGCTCTTTTGTCCTTTCTTAGTCAATTATTTAAATTTTCACTTTCTTATCTTGAGTTGCATAATTAGGTTTACATATCATTTTATTTCCTTCTTTCCAAGCCTTTTCTTGGTGGTGAATCCCCTTTTAGTCTTTAATCACACCTCTAGGACACCTTATTGCATATCTCTTTCCATCATTTCCATCTCTAAATTAACATCTCTAAGGTTTCCTTGAATGAAACTTGAAGGAAATTGGTGGTTCTATCTCCCAAAACATAGAGCAACAAATTTTTTCATTTCATTTTGGTGAACCTAGCCTTTTGAACACCTTTTTTTCTAATTTTGAGTGCATCATAGTCCTAGATATAGCTTGCATTAACTTTGCATTAGGTCTTGCATTAGTTAATTGGCATCTATGGTTTCTAAATATTTCATTAGTTAAAGTGCATATATAGGTTGCATTTTTGCATCTTGCATCATTAAATTTCACCTGAAATCTATGACCACATTTATAGAAATATTTCAAACCAGAAAACCTAACATTCACTTAGAATTTGCTAAAATTTGTGTAAAAAACCTAATCTGGGACTCATACACCCCTCTAGGTGAGTTTTTACTAGTATAGGTGGATTTTTCCAGATTTCTAGGTATTCTGTGTGGACTA
Organism: Sequoia sempervirens; assembly: GCA_007258455.2. NCBI lineage: Eukaryota > Viridiplantae > Streptophyta > Pinopsida > Cupressales > Cupressaceae > Sequoia > Sequoia sempervirens. The sequence goes on along the minus strand of VDFB02075321.1, from coordinate 52,375,435 downwards.
TTTTGCAACATTTAAACTCTTGAAAAACCTTGACTGGGACTCATATGCCACTTTGGGTGATTTAGTGCCATTTCAGACCCAAAACTACATTTTACAACATAAAAAACCCTATTTTTTTATTCAGTTTGTTGTTGTTAGATCTATGTTTTAGTTTACTAAATTTTTGTTTCATTCATTTTAGTGCATCTATCTTAATTTCATTTAACTTATAATTAGAGAATATCATTTATCTTATTTTCATTACATTCATTGATGTTCCCTTGAATGAGCTCTACAACTTGGTGTCCTATTGCTAATATTATAGTGAGATGAAGTTTGAGACTCATGTCATCCCGCAATAGCACAATCATCATGGATCTTGGCTTATCTAGTTCTTTCACCACTGGTATTGACACTAGGTCACTAGGTATGGACCATACCCTTAACAACTCTTTGCCTTCAAGTAGTGTGAAAAGTGTTCAAATAATGGTTGCTAGTATTCTTCAAGAAATTATAATCCAAATCCAAAAAGACTTAGAAAACCTACAAATTCAACTGAGTACTAAAAACATTTCAACCATTGCTATTCCTACCATAGATAGTAGACATCACATGATTGAAAGTGAAGAAAGAACTTAGAACTTGTACGTAACATAGCTCAGATTTTTGGAAAAAATATTACCTCAATGACTAGTGCTTTACCTTCGAACAATGTCAAAATTCAAGGAGAAACTCAAATTCCTCCTCCTACAACCATTGCCTCTATTCCTACCTATACCAACCCTCAAGTTACAACAATGATACAACCTACTAGTAATCTCATTCCTACCTTGGGTATTTGTGCTAGCATTCGTAGTACCATTATGGAATCGTACATCATATCTCATACCACTTTACCTCCCATAAGCATTCCATTCACTTCCCCCTTGAACACATATACACCTCCACCATATTCACCTACACCTCACAATACAACCAATGACACTATCCTTAACCAAATCTTACAGAATGTTGCATCCCTTCAAAAGAAAATTTTCACCATAAATCAAAATCAAAATGGCCAACCTACATAATATGTTATATGAAATCCCTTATCCTTGGAGATATTGAGAACGCCAATATCACAAGGTATAGAGATTTTTAGATTTGATAAATATGGGGAAAAGTCCAGATCCTTCTAACTATGTTTCTACTAATAATGCCTTATGTAGTGATTTTGTCCTTAAGGATAAGCTCTTGGCTAATATTTTCCCTAGATCCTTGAAATAAACTGCCTTAGAATGGTTATCCTCATTACCAAATAACTCAATTTGTTCATTCAATGAACTTTTTGAGGCCTTTATAAACCGTTTCCAAGTTCACATAACTCCTAAGATGACCTTCCCTGATTTGATGAGATGTAATAAAAAGATGATGAAAAGGTTACTGACTTCACATCATGCTACCAAATGCTTTATTCCCAAATTGATGTAAATATTCCCAATCCTCACCTTCAATGGATGTTCATTGAAAATTTATAAAAAAAGATACAAGATAAGCTTATCATGATGATGTTTCTTTCCTTCATACACTTGTGTACTACCCTTTGTGATTATCAAAACTCAGTTAGTAGTCATGAAACAGAAATCACCTCTAGTTGTCCTAAGAAGTCCAAATCCACAAACCAAAATAATTATCAACCTTTTAGAAAATAGAATAAAAGATTCCTCAACTTAACCCCTTTCAACCAATTCAACATGTTGAAACCCAAGTGGTTGCTATAAGGAAGACAACTCCTTTCACATTTGGGGATCCAGATAGACAATTTACTCCCTTACCTGATACCCTCCACAACACAATGTCACAACTTTTAGAATAGAAAATGACCACTTTTTCTCCCTTAAAAACTCTCGATCCTAATAATCCTTTACCTCTAAACTTTATACTGAATTCTTATTCCCATTATCACTGATAAAAATGGCATGATACAAAGCATTGTAAGCATCTTAAACATCTTGTGCAAGACCTCATTGATTTCGGTCGACTTCAAATTGGGGGTGTTAGTGACCAAGGAAATATGTCCATTACCCTTCCTAACCAAAAATTACAAATATTTATTAACCCATTTCCAAATCATAACATTTCATTTGTAAAAGCTAGTGAAATGAAGAAGAATGATGTGATGAATGTTGAAACAGATGATGACAACATAGATACTATTGAACAAGGTCCTATGGATATTGATGATTCTATGGATGATATGGTGGGATTGATCAAAATTTTACCTCGTAAGGGCCAAAATAAAAAGAATATTGACATTTCGTTCTCATCTAAAGATATAATTAGAAATGTGCTTGATGGTCCTCTTTACATAGTCGACTGAATCAATGAAAAGCCCACTAATGGGATATTAATTGATCCCTTCTATGGATAGAATGTGATTACCAAGTAATTCTTACTTGTACATGAACTCTATCAAGAAATATATGACAAAATCATGGATAGAAACACATAATGGTTTCTCTTACCCTACATTGGGATCAATCATCCTTTCTTTAAAATTTGGATCGAAACAATTAGATGTCCCATTCTCCATCATCTTGATGTTAGATCAATTCCATGTGAAACTTGGTTACCCATGGCTATACTCCATGGAATTTGTCACATCAATCATGCATAAATGTATAAATTCTTAAAGTTTCCCTTTGAAAATGAAATATTTACTATGCACCATATTGGATTTAATCCATTGTCTTCTCGAGGGAAGTTTTTGTTGGATTTATTTTTGCTCGAGCCTATGAAACCTATTAAACCTCTTGAGGACTTCACTTTAAAACCATATCAAAAATTTAAGGTGCAATGCATAGAAAAACTATCCCTTAGAACTATGCTTCAACCTATAACTAAACCACCTATAGCTAACGAAACAATTATTGAACCTAAAGACATTCCAAGCAACCAAGACCAACCTAAGATAGATCCTTTTACCATTTGCTATAAAAGATCTAGAGACAACAAAAGTAATCTCATCATGCCTCCTATGGTAAAACATGTTTAGAAAGATAAAGAGAAAGTGGTTGAACAACCTCCTATGGTTCCTTCTATTCCTCCCCTAAGAGAAGAAAAGATAGCTAGGGTTGATAGACCTGCTCCTACACAAATGTAACTTGAAAATCATACTAAAAGAAATAGAAATGCTAGAGAGCATAGGCGTAGACTTTGTGCTCTTTCTCAAAGATTAAATGATGAGAATAACAAAGAAAATCAACATCCAACATGACTAAAGCAGTACACGATGATTCTCTCTCTTCCCCAAAACAAAAAGATCATGTATCGCAACCACAACAAGAGCTAAATACGTCTTTAGACATTATCATTCAACCTCCCATTGTGATTAACCTAGATGAAGATGACGAGGTTTCTAAAATTGATAAATTTCATAATGAATTGAATACATTGTTTTCCTCTTCTATGAGCTTAAACGATAATTGTCCTAGGAAGAGTGTTGAACTTTGTAATACACCTAGTTCTTGACTTACTATTGTCCCTTTGGCTAGTTTTCCACCTTTTGTATATGATGAACATGATTAGGATATAGATGACCTACTATAGGTTGACTCACATGTGCCTTACTATTCTTGTCTTTATTTTTTTCATGTTTCTTTTATGCAATTCCATTTGCATAATGTGATCCCCTTTGCCATTATGTTTGATGCATCCCTCTTTTTGTGGAATTCCTCTATTTATACCTACATTCTTCTCTATTTCATAAACATTTATCTTTTCTTTGTCTTGTGTTTTCCTTTTAGGGATGATTCAAGGAATCGAGACATTTAGGTCTCTTCCATGTTGACTTGAATTTTTTTCTTTGTTTTCACTCTCTTTGTGTCATTCTTCTTGTTTCATGGGTATTTGGGGAATGTTGATAGTTATGAGCTCTCTAACATCATTGTAGCAAAGACATACTAACCATGGATCCCTTATGTGTTATTTTGGGATTTCCTTTTGGGGGCAACCCATTCTTCATGATGTAGCTTTATTTGGAAATGTATATGACTTGGAATAGGGCTTTCCAAATAAGCTCTCATTTCCTCTTTATTGTTAGCATTCATCATTTTCCACTTTAAAGCAATTTCTCACAACATGGTGTTAGCAATTACTTTAAAGTGGGGGCATATATTGGCATTATCATTTTGCAACTCATGTCTCATTATGTAGTCTTCTTAATGCTATGTGTCTTTCTCTTTGTGATGACATTGGGTGTGATGTACTTCAAGAGTGTGACCTCTCTTATCATATTATATTCCTCTTAGTGGTTTGATCTGACACACTATATCCTATAAGTTGTGAATCATCTATTCTTCAATTGGTCCTCTCTTGGAGACATTAGGCATGATGTTCCCTAAGTTAAGACCTTATATGAACTAAGAAAAAATATTTTAATTGTACTTTAGACTACTTTGGTATTTACAATATTGATTATATGACCACCTTTCATAACACACTTTGCTTGCTTGTGGTGCCATCTTGTTTAAATTCATGGGTTTCAAGAATACAAAACTTTGCTTCCCTCATGAATCCTGTTGTTCATGTTGTGCAGGGCCTTGTCAAAGTTATCATAACGTATAACTTTGGCATGGTTGTACATATCAGATCCAAACTTAGGCATGGCCTTCCCATAGCCACTTTCTTGTCTATGTGACCCCATACCAATCGTGTGAATATGTGTCTCACTAGGGGCTCACTTAGTGGATGGCCTGAGGTTCCATTAGCCCTTGTGAGCATGCATTGGTCTAAATTGTGGGCATCATGTTCCACTTGTAAACGTTTTTAGAAAAAAAACTTAGATCTAATCCATAACATGTGGGACAAATGATCAAACCTTGATCCACCCCTTTTTTCTTTTTCTTTTCTTTCTTCTTTATGTCTTTAGCAATGTATACTTGTTCCTTGTTGTTGCTCCTTATTTGCATGTGTTTTCTCTTGTTCCTATGTTTATTTTTCATAGGATCTTGTTTATTTTTCATAGGATCTCAATATTGGGGCCTTGACCATCCCTCTTGATCATTTTCACCCTATCTTACTAGCATTGGTACGTTTAGACCCCTCTTGATGTGAGTTTATCTACTTTAGTGTGAGTTTGAAGCAAGTTCATCCTCTCACTAAAGTGAGGGATAAATTTAGTGAAGGAAAATGTATCCCTTTACATTTTGACACTTTTTTGGGCCCTCCCTACTAAAATTAGGCTTCTTTATGACTTATTTGGTTCTATTTTGTATCCACAAGCCTTATTTAATACATCTTTCCAAGGATAATCTTGACACATATCAGATGACCAATCATAATTTAATGTTTTTGGTTTGTACGATCCAAATTTAGTGATTTGGGACTCATATGCCACCTTGGGCATATGGGTCCCACCTATGTTTCGAGGCCTAAACCTGAATTTAGCATAAAACTAAACAATTCTTGAAATTTATGTCCCAAGCTTAGCCTATTGGGACTCATATGGCCCAACTAGCATATGAGTCCTACTTAGATTGGACATAATTTTTAACTCAATTATTGGTAGGATTTTATTCTCCTAGACATGATGTTGACTTGTAGTGTTGTAATTTTGGGAAATTTGGCATAAACAAGTATAAATACTAAGTTTTCACATATTTTCTCCTAACACTTTTTGAGATCAATCATTCTAGCAATTTTATGATTACAAGAGCATTCAAGAGTGATTATCAAGCATTTTGGAGCATTATTAAAGAATCAAGCATCATGTCAAAGTCATTATGCATCATGTTTTTTTTTGTGCTAACATTTTTGATGTAGGTTCTTCTGATTCAAGCAAGCATTGAAATCAAGATCCATAACATACTATCAAGAGTCAGGATCTCAATTCATGCTAGCCATTACTTACAAGATTGCAACCTTTATTCGAAGGTTTTGGTGAGTTGCAACATAGCTTATTTTCTCATTCATCATTCCTTCATTCTATTTATTTTCAGTTCAAGGTTTGATTACCAAAACATGGTTTGATGAAGGAAAACCCATATCCACTAACAAAACAACATTTTTCCCTCTCTTTGATGTGTGATTTTTAGATCTAGGTTGAAGATTGATTGAAGAGAAATATTGGAGAAAATTTGTCAAAGTTGTCAGGTTGTCAAAGTTTTCATCTACATTGCAAGATCATGGAAAGTCATATATAGGTTGCAATTTAGTGTTTCAACCTTGGAGATTTCATAGGAGAGAAGCTAGAGGAGAAAATTAGAGGATATAAAAGTTTCATATCAACCCTAATACTAGGACTAAATCACCACTTGTGGCATATGATTTCCACTATACCAGATTTCAAGCATTTTCTATAGACCCTGGCTTAGCAATTCCAGAATTCGTTTCTAGCCTAAAACCCTAAATTGGGACTAAATTACCCCTACTAGTGTATCAGTCCTAGTGTTCTTCAAAAGTTTTTTTTTGAGAATTCATACCTTGTTTCAAGCTCCTTCAGTTGTCCAGGTGCTCCTCTATCCTTTCTTAGTCCATTCTTTTGATTTTCAGTTTCTTATCTTGAGTTACATAATTAGGTTTACATATCATTTCATTTCCTACTTTCCAAGCCTTTTCTTGGTGGTGAACCCCCTTTAAGTCTTTAATCATAGATATCTTTCCCTCATTTCCATCTGTAGATTGAGATCTCTAAGGTTTCCTTGAATGAAACTTGAAGGAAATTGGTGGGTCTATCTCCAAAAACATAGAGCAAAAATTTTGTTCATTTCAAATATGTTCTTACTTAAATAGGAAATTTAGTGAAAGTATTCATTTGAAACACAATAACTGACTAACACTCAAAGATGGAATGCTTGTCTAATGAAAAGTGTTGTAGTGAGTGGAAAGTGACCATGCAAGAGGTGTCTCACAAAGTAAAAATATTTTTCTCAACCACATGTGGTGAGAAAATATCTAAAATTATTCTAAGTGTACTTAAGTTTAGTTTAAATAGGAATCTACTAATTAGACTTAAAGCTAACTAGTTTTATAATACCTCTTTTAAGACTAAAACCCCTTAAGCAATACTTAGGGAGTATGCTAAACACTGAAAGATGAGTCTCGATAATAAGGACTAGTAAGGTACTCATGCACATTAATGATCTCTCATAAATGGAGGAAAGCGATAAAAACCAATGGAAAAAAAACTCATGTCTAAAAAAAGGAAGATGAGGATAAGACCTCCTAAAAATATGTCCCATGATGATAGGAACATCATGATGAAGAACTTATGAAGCATGTCAAAGTTTTAAAATTTACTAAAGATTAACAGGTCCTTTTTAGAATGAACAAACCTTTGAGAAATTTAGATCAAGATAAGAGATACAAAATTCTACATGAGAGAATATATGGAACACTACTAAACCATGAATACAGAGATTCCCATGAAGTTGAAAATAGAGATAATACTATGATTCTTGAGTACAGTCAATAAATGTAGGAGTGACGTGTATTACACTACTAAAATATGCATCATGGTGTTGTACATAAGGACTAGAATCTCATAAATATTGTGCGAGGGGGAAAATAATAGATGCTAAACAGAAAAAATGCAATTGAAATCAGAATCTAGTCTAACATCAAGAACACTATTTACTAAGATCTAATCCTACACTTACAAAATAAAACTAAGCTATTACAAAATTCAAAGAAACAACATCACAATGTGAAATCATATATGAATCCATAAAAAAATGTAGTGTTACCATCTTGTATTGGAGTGTGTTTGCTTGATGTTGAATTTTTTGTATTAGTACGAAGCCTCCATAGCTTTTTTGTGAAGCTTTGATGTGATGTCTTGGTTGGTTGATTGAAGAAATGTTGAAGGTCTAACAATGGTGGTTGTGAATGTTGGTAGTACTTTGTTGTCTGAATAGGTTGATTCAACAATCTCTTTTTATGAGGAAAGATGTTTGTTATATAGAAAATGTGATTTGAAGTGGATGATCGAGATTAAACAATGTTGAATCAAGATTGATGGTTGAGAGGTTTTGAGAGGATTTAGACATGAATAATCTATGCAAAATAGATTGCACTATTTGTGTGAATGAAGAAATAGATTGAATTATTAGTAAGATTGAAGAATAGATTGATCAGTCATGAATAGATTGATCAGTCAAGGAATCATAATTTTCTCAATTAGAAATAGATTGATCTGTCAGTATTATACTGAGAAATCAAGGGATAGTACTAGTTAATCTTGACAATATATTTTCCAGTGATTTAGACCTCCATTCAGTTTTCTTTGGATTTCTAGGTGCACACATTCTATTTAATAGTTTCTTGTTGCATCTCATCCACTTTTCTAGGTCATTTAGTGTTATTTTGCATTCAATTAGGGTTTTTGCATTACATCTTCCATTTCATTATCTTTTCCAAGTTTACACTTGGTGGTTAACCCCTCATTAGATCATATTCAATCCCTAGGACATCCATTTTGCAAGATCTCATTCTCTTTTGCATTGAGGTCTCAAGGGTTTGTTCTTGAGTGAAAGTTAGTGAAAATTTCCCCTTTTAGGTCGTAAAACCCCTAAAGGGAGGAGAACATCCAATTTTCCACTTTTTAGAACAAAACTCAACTTGATCAAACTTTATTAATATATTTTAATGCCATTTTCATAATCTTTATAATATTATCAAAATTTTATGGTAAAAATGGAAAGAAAAGATAATACAACATACCCAGAAACCATGATCTAAAACAACCTATCTATCTTTAGAAAAACTTAATTCAATAACATAAAAACCTCTAGAAGAAGGATAAATCTTAATATTACCCTCCACTAAGTGTATCTAGAGCTTTGAGATCTAGAGGTGCAAATCCAGGAGAGAAGTCCATGGTCCGAAAAGCCTCAAGATAAGTCTCGTTTTGGAGAAAAATCAATGTTAAAAAAAAATATTTCTAGTGTGAAATGAGGTATTATTAAAATCATTAAATTTTAGCCTACTTAGTAGATTCCTTTTCACACTAAACTTAATCTCACTTAGAGAGCTTCGAGCTTGTTTTTTCTCACCTCTTTTTATTAATACAAGTGTTATCACTTTTCAAGATACCTCTTGCATGGTAACTTGCCATTCACTACAACACTTATCATGCGAGTTAACAAGTGTTCCATCTTTGAAAGGTTAGTCAGTCATTGTGTGTCACAGGGCCACCCTCACTTCTAAACTAATTATATAATTTATATTTTCTTGGAACACTTGGAAAGGTCCAAGATACTAACAATGTGAGTGTGTTCCTAAAATGCCATGTTTCAAAATGTAAACAATTGTCTAACAGATCTGATGATTTTTACTATTGAAATAGGTTTTAAAATTTTGCAATGAACACAAGATAAATGATATGCCTTAATTCAAATTATTATGTTTACAAATTCACTTGAATTGAAACCAATTGTGAAAAGATTGCCAATGATAATCTTTCTTCAAACTAAAATAGTAAACTAAATGCAACAACTAGAAGCATAAATGACAAGATTTTAATGTAGAAAAATGTAGAATTAGATCTAACCAGGGACTACTATGCCCAGACGGGTGAATGAGTCCCACTTATGGTTTTGGGTAGGTTTAGAAAGTGAAACATAGACAACATAGAATACATAGAAATACAAACAAAGCCTTGAATAGGGACTAAATCACCTAGGTGGGTGAATGAGTCCTAATTACGGTTTTTAAGTCAATCAAATAAATTTGAGTTGATTTTAATGTGTCTATGTTGTATGTTGTCTTGACTATTTACAATTACAAATCTCCAATGAAATTGAATGATGAAAAATGAAAAAATGCAAATTATATGCATTTTTCACTAATACAAGATTTACAAGCCCTAAATACAATTTAACTAATGCAAATCTAATGGAAAGTTAATGCAACTAGATCAAGGAATATAATTTTCTCCAAATCAAAAATTCAAGGGTCCAAAGGTCGGCTTCACCAAAATCAACATAAGGTAAATAGATGTCCACCAAGTTTTGGGAGATGAAACTTGGACCTATTTCACACTTTTGTTCATTCAAAAACCAAGATCCCTCAACTAAGAGACTCAATTGATCTCGATGGACAAGGGGTTTCCTTGTATGATTAGATGGGGGTTCACCATTAAAAGAAGCTTCAAAGAGGAAAGGAAAACACTTATGCACAAAAACCTAGAAAATTAAAAGCATGAAATCAAATTGACAAAGTGTGATCAAATAGAAAAGTATTTGAAAGAATGATGAAGACAAAGCAAGGTCTGTAACTCTAAAAAGTTTCTTTTTGAAGTGCACTTGGACTAATACACTAGTCTGGGTGATTTAGTCCTACAAGAATTTAGGAAAAAATAGAATCTTCAGGTGATTAAGAAGGATCTACATTAAGATGCCAAAAAGGGCTATACTATGACTCATACACACAACAAGGTGATTCAGTAACATTACTAGCATTTGAATAATATTTTTTTAGTCTCTAGTGATCTTTTGTAGCTTCCTTCTTATATGATCTTCAAGTTTGAAAGTCATAATTTTGGTATGTAGGTGAGTTTTCATGAAGATGAGAACTTTTTTCACAACTTTTGTAACTTTTCTCTCAAATGATATTCAAGCTACAATCCACCTAGATCTACAAACACACATCAACAAAGAGAAATGTTTTTTTTTAATTAGGGAATGGGCATTTTCCTCAATCAAACCCCATTTTGGTAATTAAACCTTGAAATAAAATAGAAAATCATGAAGGAATGATGAATGAATAAATGTAATGTTGCAACTCACCAAACCCTTGAAATGAAGGCTGCAAACTTGTGTGAAGTGGATTCAATGGATGTTGATCTTGAACTCTTGATTTTAATATTTGAATGATTGACCTGAATGCTTGCTTGAATCAAGAAACCTACATCACAAATGTTAGCTCACAAATACACATGATGCATGCATACTTTAAAATGATGCTTGAATCTAGAATGTAGCTCCAAATGTTTGTTGAATTTCTCTTGAATGCTCTTGTAAAATGTTCACTTGAATGCTCATAAGATCATTTAAATTTTGCTAGGATGCTTGAACTAAAAAATTGCTAGGAGAAATTATGCAAAATAACCTTTTATTTGTACTTTTTTATGCCAAATTTCCCTAAATTACAAAACTACAAGCCGATGTCAAATCTAGGATAACAAAATCCTACCAAGAATTTGAATAAAAATAGTTCCAGGTTAAAGTGACACTCACAGGCGAGGTTGGGCGTATGAGTCCTAGTGGTTGAAAACTAGGACATAAACTTCAAGAAGTGTTAAGTTCAATGTAATATTTAAAATCAAGGTCTGAGACCTAGGTGGGACCCATACGACCAAAGGAGCGTATGAGTCCTAGATCCTTAGATCTAGAACACATAACCAAAAGCATTGAATTATGATTTCTCATTTATTGTATGTAGGGATTATCCTTAGGAAAATTTATTTAATTAGGCTTGTGGATGCAAAATTAAACTAGTTTAGGCATAAAGAAGCCAAATTTTAGCAAGGAGGGCCCAAAAAAGTGTGAAAATGTAAAGGGATACATTTTTCTATACTGCATTGTGTGGTGCCTTATTAAAGTTATCAAAGGTATAACTTTGGTATGGTATGGGAGCCTAATAACATTCTCTCATTTTCCACCCTTTGGGGCTTACCTAGTGGATAGTCGAGGTTTCAATAGCTTGCCCGACCGTGTTGTTTGCATAGTGAATAGAAAGGTTCCACTTGTAAAAAATTTTGGACAAAAAATTGAGGTGTGTTCCACATTGTGTTGGATGGTCGAGGCTTGATACACGCTTTTTATTTTTCTCTTTCTTTGAGTCTTGGCATTGTATGATTGAGTATCTTGTCATTGTTGCATACATTATGTGTCTAACATAGACACGTGTCTCCTTGTGCCTTTGTTGGCTTTGTCATGAGATCCTAGATCTTGGGGACTTCATCACCTTCCTTGATCTTTGTCGTCTTATCCAACCAATGATTGTACAATTAGACCTCTCTTGATTGTCTACTTTAGTGTGAGTTTGACACAGAGTCATCCTCTCACTAAAGTGGGGGCTAAACATTGTAGAAATATGTAGCCCTTTACATTTTCTCACTTGTTTGGACCCTCCTAATTTAAATTGGACTTAATGATTCCTTAATTTAGTGTTTATAAATGTACCTTATTAAATTTACACAATTATTTGGTCCCTTTTAATTAATTGAGCTTAAGTATGTCTTAATTGGCCCTTTAATTCATTTTCCAATTCTATTTAATTACATTTTCTAAAGAGGAAACCTGATATTTATTAATGCATAAACATAACACTTCAACCCTAGTTTAGGGTTTAGGGTTTAGGCCTGATATTTATTAATGCAACCCTGGGAAAGTTGGCAGTGGGTGTGTTTTAAGGGACAATACGGGGTCTTTTATTGCAGCTTTTGTTGTGGATATTGGCACCCAAACTAATCATGTTGGGGAAGTTGTTGGGGCTTATCATGCGGTTAACTTAGCTTTCAAGATGAACACGAAATGTCTTTGGTTGGAGGGAGATTCTATGAATATAATAAATTGCATTCTTGGGATTACCCCTCCCTTGTGGACCATTAAAAAGTGGATCGAAGATAAAATTTCCTTATTAATCAAATTCGACAAAGTGAAAGTGTCCCACGCCTACAGAGAAGCCAATAAGGTGGCTAATTACTTTACCAATGAAGTGGTTAAGAAGGATAGGGAAAACACGTGGAGGAAGAATGACTACCTCCATTCTGAGGTGAAAGCGCTAATTTATTATGATTCAATGCATGGAAGAGAAGTTTGTCTTTGCCATGATGAAGCGAATAAAGATCAGGTATGTTGATTTCATTAGATTTGATGGGACCGACATCATTTTCCTTTCCAAGAAGACTTTCTGGCACGCTTTTTGGGTGTTTGGTAATATATGTCTTAACGGGACCCAGAGCAACTATAGGGTATGGTATAATAGAGCTTTGAAGATGGGGGAGAGAGAAAACGTGTTCAGCCAAGCTACTTTCAAAAGCACAGAAAGAATGCTAAAGCCTGGGAAAAAATTAAAAAGGGAGGTTTAGTCCCATTTTTGGAAAAGCTCCATGGTATTGACGAGATGGTGCTAGACTATTTTGCCAAAAACTGGAAAAATGGTGGGATTGTGTTGTTTGGTAGGAATGTTAAACTAAATGAGAAAATTATCGGTGAGATTATTGGTCTTTCAACTGAGGGTGTGAAATTTTATTGAGATCGGTAGTTCTCTGATGAAGTGGTCATAAGATTTCCTAAAAAAGACAAGGAGAAGGCTAAGCTGGTTAAGGTTGCCAATAGCTATTTTGATGTCGAGTCCATTAAATCAATCTGGAGGAAAGTTTTAAAAGTCATTATGGAGTATATCACGGTTGACGGGCGCTTCACCAGGGCGTATGGTTATCACTTTGCCATTTTGAACCACTTCTGTCACAAGGTTCGTATCTCTTTGCCTTTTTACTTATTCTCTTCTCTGAAGAATTTCCTTGATGAAGTTGAAAGAAACCCTAGGAGGATTTCTATTATTCACCCTGGTCTTGTCAGGCTCATCTACGAGCATTATCAAAATTTACCTGTTTTGCCTAAAATTGTTGATGTTGGGGATTTGGATGATGAGGATACGAAAAGTAGTAGGGAAAACAATCCCTTGGCCCCTCTTGCTTTTTCCCTTGTTGGGTCTAAAACCACTGCTCTCCAGTCCCTTTCTTGTTAAAATGCCCTTATGGATTCTGCTCTGCCTTCTTGTCCTAATCCACAGCCTTCGCATGATTGCCCTATCCTGGGTTTTTCTTCGTCATCTTGTTTTAATCCCCAGCCATCTCTTGGTTGCCCTACCCCAGGTTTGGTCTCTGGTTTTAAAGGTACCTCAGTTATGAAATTAGTCTCGTACTCGGGGAATTCTATGGAAATTCTTTTTGATAAACCTATGGTCAGCAAAGAGTCAGCCCCTAGTGCCCCTGTGTCTGGAAGATTTGTGAATGCCCCTAAAGATTCCCCTAATTAGGGTGACATTAATTCTTCCCTGAATAACCTCAGGCCTGAGGACATAATGAATGTGGCAAAAAAAAGTACAAATGGCCTTTTCACTATTCTTAAGTGGACCCAGAAGGAAGTTTGTGACTTGAAAGGCCGTAATAAAGATCTCAACAACAAAGTCATGGAATTGGAGCAGAAGATTAGTTGGAGCTATAATGAGAATGAGGGACAGGACACCCCCTTACCGGGAAAAAGATAGCAGTCACAGGAGGAAAGATTGACTAGGCTCGAGTGCAATATGTCCAAGATTGGCAAAATATCAGGGCCACTGCGGCAAATAATTACAAAATTTCTAGGCACAATGCCATTATCATCAGTGCTATGGTGGAAAAGTTAGAAAAAAATCAAAAGGGATCGCTGGTCGTGGACTTGGATGCGGACAGAGGTTGTAGCAGATCTATTGCTGAAGGGATTTCGACTCGCACCCAGGCTAATATAAAGAGGAAGGCCCCTACTTCTCCACACATGGTTCAAATCCTCAAGCAAGGGTTACAGGATATGAATGAAGTTGAAAAGGAAGCCGAGGAGTTGATAAACACCTTGGAGTAATGCTATGGTGGTTATTTCTAGTTTTTTGGCGGTCCTTTTTTCTGGACCCTGTTGTCTCTTTGTGCTATCGTTTCCGTGTTGGGACAGCTGACTGTTTGTTCAAACTTTTTATGCTCTATCTTTTTAGTTTTTAACTTTGTAGTTTCAGGTCCCTGTAAAACCTATTTTTTCCTTTTCAAAAACATAACACTTCAAAATGAGCAATACATGTGTCCTAGGTTAATGGATCATGTACCCATTCGCCCATGGGAAAATGGGTTCCCCCTAAATATTAGGACCTAAATTTAAATTATGTTTTGGGTAGTATTTTAGTGATCTCAAATCTATAATTCAATGTTGGCTTGCAATATTTGAATTTTAAGAAATTAAGGATACATACCTATAAATACAAGGTTATTTCACTAAGTTTCACCTAGAATTTTGAAGCAGTCATCTATCATTTTGAAGAGAGAAAAACTATAGAAAGTATTGTGATCAAAGGAATTCGAGAGTAGATATATTAGAGTTTTACTATAGCATTCAAGATATATTAATCATGTCAAAGTGTTCTTGTGTCATGCATGTTTTTTCAGCTAACATTTTGATGTAGGTTTCATGATGAAGTCAAGCATTCAAGGCATCATTTCAAGTAAGATTCAAGTGTCAATATCCACATCTAATTCAGCCATCTCATGCAAGTTACAAACCTCCTAGAATCTCCATTATCAAGGTTTCATTTAAGGGTTTGTTGAGTGGTAACATAGCTTTGTTCATTCTTCTTTCCCTCTTTCATGTTTCAATTCCATTCAAGGTTTGATTACCAAAATGGGGTTTGACTTAGGACAAACCCTATTCACCCAAAACAAACATTTTTCTCTCTTACATGTGTGATTGTAGATCTAGGAGGAAGAAATCTTGAAAACCTTTTGAAGAGAAAGATTTACGAAGTTGTCAAAGTTGCAAAAGTTATCAAAATTGTTGTCTTCTCACAAAAACTAAGATCCCAAATTCATTATCAAAATTTTGACTGTGAAACCTAGGAAAATTGAAAGATTCAGATTTGTATTAGAGGAACCTAAAAGTTACAAAAAAACCTTGTTGTGGACCCATTCATCATCTCAGATTTTCTTTCAAGAATAAATTTTGGTCACTAGTAAACATCATTCTTCCCTTCATTGATCTAAAATTTGATTTTTGGTTCTATTAGTATTGAGCTTAATATTTTTATTTTAATTGTTAGATTGCATTTTAATGTTGATTTGCTATTTTTCATTTTTCTCCCCAAAGTGTTGTTTGACCTTGATCGCTATCCTACAAACATAAGGAAATTTGTAGATTCCCACTTTGAATTGATTCACCTAAGGGATGTTAATCAATTCTTTGTGTGGATCTGATTTCCTAATGAAATAAAAGAAAATAGGTCCCTTATTGGTTCATCAAACAATTTTGGTGAACATACCTATTTTTCAGTGTTTCAAGTAAATACATAGATAAAGTGGATATAGATTTAATAGATTTGTTAGTCAACCATTTGAACCTAATATAGGAAACAATAATTATGATAAATAAGACATTGATAGAGTCAACCAAAAGAGAAAATGAACCTATCTAAAGAATTTTTTTTCTTAGGATAATATGTAAGGTAGGTGAAAAATATTGCAAGGTCATAATAAATAGTGGGATCATGGATAATTTATTTTTAATTGAAATTACAGGTAATTTGTGATTAAAAAGAATAAATCACCCTACTTAGGTTACAAGGTGTCATGGTTATGAAATGGGCACCAAGTCTTGGTTGATCAACATTGTCTAGTAATTTTTTGAATAGGAACTTAAGAAGATGAGGTGTGGTGTGATATCATGGCTATGGATTTACATAGATTTATTCTACAAATAATATGAAATTTTGATAGAAATACAATCCATGATGGGAGATCAAACACTTACACATTGGAAAATAATTGAAGAAAACACACTCTTGCACCATTGGTGACTAGGGAAGAAGAGGTGGAAAGTGGTCGAAGGAAATTTCTAGTGACATTGAAATAATTTTGAAGGAGTTCAAGAATGAAAAACTATATTTTGCATCTATTTCCAAGGTGCTATAGGTACATAGAATTACATACAATAGTTGCATAGCTTTAGACATAAAGGATCTACTTGAATTATTTAATGAAATTATGTTCAAAGAGTTACCTAAGTGACTACCACACATGAGGATCATTAACCATCAGATTGATTTTATTCTAGAAGTAAGTTTACCCAACATGTCTTCCTATAGATTGAAACATACAAAAAATGAAGAGGTGAAGAAACAAGTGCATCAATTGATGGAAAGAGGACTAACTAGAGAAATCCTTATTCCATGTGTAGTACTAATTGTGTTAGCACCAAAAAAGGATGTTGAATGAATAAGGTGCATAAAATCAAGGTCTAGCAAAATATAACTTTCAAGTATTAGTTTCCTTTACCTAAAATTGGTCATCTCATGTACTTCTTGGGGAGGGCTAGATATAAATTTTAGCTATCAAAAATGAGAATACAAGAGGACGATAAGTGGAATACTTCTTTTAAGAATAGGGAGGGGTTGTATTGGTGGTTATTAATCCTCTTCAAATTAATGAATGCACCAAGAAAATCTATGTGATTGATGAAGTGTTGAAATCATTCATAAAATTTATAATTTTTATCTTGATGATATTTTAATTTTTACTAATAATAAGGAAGAACATCTATTGCACATTTCACAAGGAGGAAAATTTATTGGTGAATCTAATGAAGTGCAATTTTATGAATGAAAAAATAACTTATTTAGAAGATATTATTTCACCACAAGAACTATAGAAGGATACTACAATGCTATGTACTATAATTGAATGGCCTACACCTAGAATGGTGCATGTAATTCATATTTCTCATGGTTTGCATAAATTTAATCATAAATTTATTCAAAATTTTAGTGGGATATGTGCACCCATAACTAAAAAGGTAAGAGGAGATAAAAAATGATTTTATGTGGACAACAAAAACAAATAATTTTTTTGAGATCTTAAAGAAGAAGGTCACAAAGGAACTAATTTTTTCACTATTGAGTTTTAAAAAATAATTTCAAGGGGAATATAATATGAGTGATACAATGATAGGATTGGTTATTAGCCAAGACAAAAAACATGTTGCATAATTTAATGAGAATATTAATGGTTAAAAGAAGACGTATTTTGTTTATGATAAGGATTTTTATGCCATAGTGTTGGCCCTAAAGAAGTAGAAAATTTATTTTCTTCTCAGGGATTTTATGCTTGACACAGATCATAGTATTTTACTATTTATTAGTAGAAAAGACAAGATTAACAAAGTACACATGAAGTGGGATGAATTCCTACAAGGGTATACTTTTTTTCTTAAGCATTGAAGTAAAATAGACTGATAGATTCTTTGAGTAGGAGATTAACATTCTTGACTAAAATGAGATCTAAGTTAGTTCAATATTATGCTATGAAGGAGTCATACGAAGATAAATCATAATTTAAGGATGTATAGAATCCATGTAGGGATCCCAATAGTGTTGGTGAACACCATGGTTGGATTACTTTATACAAGATGGATTGTTATTCAAAGGGAAAAACTATACATACCTCAATGATTAATAAGGTAGAATTTAATAAGAAAAAAACATCATGGTTATTTAGTTAGAAATTTTGGAGCTAATAAGACCATGATGCAACTTATTGAAATATATTATTGGCCAAGGATGAAGTTAGAAATAAAAATTTTGTGCAAGAATGTCAAGTTTGTCAATATGCCAAAAGGAGAGAGTCAAAATAGTAGACTACATCAGCCATTACCCTTACCAAAGATACCATGGTCTAGCGAAGCAAAATATTTCCAAGACATACCTATAACGAGCTCAAGTGGAAGAATATTGGACCAAGAAAAATCATTGAGAATTTTTCTCCAATTAATTATGAGTTGGATTTACCTAAAAGTTTGGACATATCTCCAATAATCAATGTTTCTGATGTGCATGCTTAATTTTAAGAGAGACATCATAACAACAAGAAAAAAAGGAAACAACACTATAAAAATGGATGAAACATCTACTCAAGGGAGAGCGAGAGAACATTGTAGGAATTTTGGACCCTATAGTAGTTAGGAAGACTAGAGACAAGAAATATAATATCTAGTGAAATGAAAGAATAAAATAGTGGAGGGTTCCACTTGGTTAATCCCACCAACCCTTGAATTATTCTAGTTAGCCCATAAAAACAAAGTTTCTAACCCACAAAAATATGTTTGTTAACCTGAAACAACTATTTGTTAACCTACAACAAGTGTTTATTAACCTACAACAACCAAAATTTTCACATGTAGTATCACAAAAATTTAGCAATAAGTCCATGCTAAAAAAAAAGTACACTAATGTTTTGGTGCAAGGGAATCATACATTTATTTTTGTATTAATTTCCTTTATCTACCACCATACATATGCATTGCAATTTACCTTTTGATTTTTTTATTCATTTAGAATAGAAACTACTAACCCATGTGCTAATTTATAAACAATAATAAGTATAATTGTCAAAGAACAAGTTTGAGTGTGATTTTTTAGTTCAAAATTAGGTTGATAAATAGTTATGGAAAATTTTTATGTGTTGCACCCAATTTAGGTAGGATTGGGAAGAATTTTCTAGCTTTTAGAGGGATTTTGGGGAAGAAGAAAAGGTATAGAACAAAAAGAGGACAACCATAAAAAAATAATAAGAACAAACTAGAAAAAGGAAAAGACAAAGACAAAGAAAAGTAGAGGAAAATATGATTGACAAATAGCAAGGAAAAAGAAAACAAGAGAATCTCATATTTTCTCCTAGTAATTTAAAGGAAAGAAAATGTGTATAAATGATTGTAAATTAGTGTATTTTCTAATTTAAATGCAATAAAATATTACTCTTTTAAAACCATTTAAATTGTTAGATTTTTTGTGTTCTTATGAGTGACAAATTTTAATGAGTTTTTCCATCTAAAAGATGGTTATTTTGAGTGTGAACATCTAAATATTTTACATGATTCAGTACTATGTTGACAAGCCCCTACAACATAGATTTTGTTGTTCCTATAGTATTTGATTGCACACCTAGAACACATTTTTTATTCTTTTAGCAACATATTGTTTACCTATAGCTTATTTTTGTTTTTCTATAGCACAATTTTGTCTAGGTATATCTTATTTACATATCCCTACAACTAAATATTTGAGTGTTTCAAACATCTTCAATAATTGTCTAGGTTTCTTATAGCAAGATAGCATCCCTCATTCACCTACTAGCTCTAGTTTGATTGAGCTTTTAGGTGCCTAAAAGGGGTGGGTTCCATCATGTATCTAGATGGATCATTAGTGAAAGTAACATACTAATGATATTTTCCAAAGAACCCACAATAATTTAACCAAACATAACAAAATTAATAATTTCTACTAATATCTTTACTTTATAATTTCAACAAGAAATAGAGATCTATTCTATTTACCAAGCACATAATTCTCATAGAAATCAAACTTACCATCAGACAAAAACAAGTAGAGGAAAATGTGAATGAAAAATAGCAACGAAAAAGAAAACAAGTTAGTCTCATGTTTTGGCCTAGTACTCTAATGGAATGTAAATGTGTATAAATTATTTTATTTTATAAGTTAAATGTAGTAAAATAATAATATTTTAAAACTATTTGAATTCTTAGATTGTTTTTTTTCTTGTGAGTAATAAAATTTTATGATTTTTTGATCTAAAAGAGGGTTATTTTGAGTGTGAACATATAAGTATTTTACATGATTGTGTACTATGTTGTCAAGCCCCTATAAGATAGACTTTGTTGTTCATATAGTATCCGATTTCACACTTGCAACACAATTTTTATTCTCTTAGCAACACATTGTTTACTTCTAGCTTCTTTTTGTTTTTCTATATCATAATTTTGTCTAGGTATAGATTATTTACATGCACCTACAACTAAATATTTAAGTTTTTCACACATCTTCAATAATTTTGTAGGTTTCTTATAGCAAGACAATATCCCTCCTTCACCTACTAGCTCTGGTTTGGTTGAGTTTCTAGGTGCCTAAAGGGGCGATGCCATCATGTATCTATATGGATCATTAATGCATAATATGCTAATGATATTTTCCTGTAGACATGTGAAATTGGCATTATGCACTTAGTCCATATTCATCCACTCATTCATAAATCAAATTCACATTAATCCACTCATTAAGTAAATCAGGTTCATTTAATCTCTAAGAATTATCCACTTAAATTGAATAAATTAACTTTATTTAATTTAAGTCTATCATCAACCTTTTAATTAAATAAACGAAACTTTATTTAATTAAATCTCAAAACTCACCTTTCATCCCTTTTTGATTTAAATAAGTCAAAATATTCAAGTCAAAGGGGTCAAAGCATCTAATCATCATTAAGATAATCTAATCCTAATTAACCTAACCTAACCACCTATCGCATCCTCTAGTTTTTCCCACTTGCACCAATAAATCATTTTAACTCATTTATAAAATCAACATTTTCCATCAACATGACATCTTTGAGGATATTCCCTCAAGTTTGAATTCAAAGTCAAGTGGACATGTACATCCAACAAAGCAATTAATGAGCTCTTACATGTCCCTTGCACAATTCAAACTCAGCATTTACTCTCAAATTCAAATTTGAAATCTCCCTCTCTTTGGCACATTGACCAAAATGTGCTCAACCTCCAACCTATCACAAGTTTACAAGTGGCTCCATTTGATTGGTCAAATCATTATCCTAGATTGGTCCCTTTTGAGCACTCTTAGCATTTGATAATCTATAAATGAAGGCTTCATTCATCATCAAATCCTCCACAACTCCACAATCTCCACAATCATTCATGTAAAGTCACTCTCTTCAGGAGAATTGATTTTTCCCACCATCACTCCATCTTCAAGGCATTTCATCATTTAGCTTATCTATCAAGGGTTGGGAAAGGCTACTTTTCACATCAAAGTAGCACCAATCCAATATGGGATAGATATGCTTCATGTTTTTCTATATATTTTTTAGTTATCTTGTTAATTAATGCATTTTAAAAAGCATGTTACATTATCTCATATGGATGTTGAAGGTTTGGTTTGCTTAAATATACTAATCATGCTTGCATATGTTAGTTTTTTTTAACCATTTGCAGATTTTGACATCTACATATGGCACTAGAAGGAGGGAATTTTGACTTGTAGTTTTAATATGAAAGTGTCTAACTACCAAGATTATGTTCAGGAAAATATCAACAAGGATCCCAAAAAGTGTATATTCTATGGATCTATTATTTTAGTCTGCTTCTTAGCTGGGGATTTCTTATTTGAATCTCCCAGCACTTAGTAGATCAAGAATCTTGTTTATGACACTAATCTTATGCTTTTGATTAAATGTCTATTACTATTTCTATTAAAAAAATAAATAAATAAATGCCATTCTTAACCAATATGTTGAACATTATTTGGTGAAGTATTGAATTGTTTAGCTACAATCCATGCATACAAAGCATATGATCGAATGGCCAAGATCAATGGAAATGAAATGGGAAATAATGGTCACTTTATACTATCCATCAGCATCAAGTCTTTTCATGTAGCTTTCACATCATCAACTAAGTGAGCTTTGTGCAAGAATTTGAAAAAAGAGGATTTGACTTTGAGAAACCACTGAGAGGGTGTGGCTGTATGATCTCTCTCTATAGTATTGCTAAACTTGTATTCTAGAATGTTGTCTGGATTATTGTTCTCTCTAATCAGATGTGATCTTAAGATTTTGATTGAGGATTTTGATAGGAATGAGTTATTGTTTTTGTCTTAACCTAAGTTTTTTTTACAATATATCTTTTCTTGAATTCAATATGACTTTGATTTCATCTTAAATGCCTTTGTTATTCTAATTTGAATCTTGTGCTTAGTTGTCTTAACTAACGTCTTAGATGCTTAAAGGTCATTGCATTTTGAAAATATCATCCATAAGCATGACTTGACTTTAAGTAGGATAGCATAGCATAGTGAGAAAGTGTGTGGAGGCTACATAGTTTTTGCAAGATTGCCATAGCTGGAAAGGGACAATGATAAGGAGCTGCAGAAGTGGTTTCCAAAGTCAAAAACAAATACGAGTATCCACCGTCATTCATACCCCAATCTAAGAGTAAATGCAAAGAAATTATGTCATTAAATTTGTTGGATTTTGTGCTCAAGCCAAATCTAAAGTAGTTTTTCACAAGAGTATATTAATTGTAGGATTAGGTATGTGGTTGGGCATTAAGTTTGAAAATTGACACAATAGCTAGAGGTCAGGATACCATTTATTAGAGGCCTATCTCTCATTAGTGGGTATTTATGCATACGGTCGTGTTGGTTGGAGGTGTTAGTAGATGAGAGGATTTGCAAAGGTAAACTATTGTTGCAACCTCTGGGTAAGTGTAGGATCATGATGGGCCAAAAAGTGGTGATATATAAGTGATATAATGGCCCATGTGGTTGATGACTTTATTTTTACTCAAAATTGATGAAACGAAAAGGGTTTTTAAACGAGATTTTGAGCTTTCCACCAATATAAATTATGATTTATTTTAAATTTAATAAATAATTATTATTCATTTTCTATTTGAATTACGACTAAAGTCCTAATTGATAGGTTGATTGAAAAACATCTATAGCTTTCAAACGGTATCACATTTTTTGAATCTGAAATATGCATCACATTATATGATTCACATACTATAGGATTAAAAAAGAAAAAAATGAATTTCATGAAGTTTTGACCAAGTTAAGGTGGTTAGACACACAAGTGTTTATATTTTTAAAAAGTTGTAATAAAAAAATCATAATTAATTATATACATGGAAAAAAATTACAAAAAAATATGCATCACATCTAGACATGTGTCCTCTACTTATATCTAAAATATTATAAAAAAATATTTTCATTTTATTGTGGTTAGGGTGGTTAAACAGACACCTACTTCTTATTTTTCCCTGAAATTTAAGTACTACTGCACTGAGATTTCAAATTTTCACCAAATAGATTTTTTTTTAAAAAAAAACCTAGAAGTTTAGAAACTACATTAAATTTTCTACAGATTCTATTATTACATATTTTTGAAATAATATAGATAAATTATTCAAATTTTTACATCAAGTTGACTAACTCTAAATTTTCTAATTTTTTTGTCACTTAAGGGCCTATTTTTTCCATGATGATCCCACACATACCGCTCCAACCTTATAAACGTCTAATTCACTCTTTATCCGCCCCCATTTTGTGCATAACCTATAACCATTTGAAAATAAAATGCATTTATATTTTGCTCAACAATTTTATCTTTGTTTGCTTGTGATGGAATAGTCTATTCTTCTTAAAGTTGTTGATATTAAAATAGTTTGTTTGTTGCATACTATCAACTGTCCAAGTGATGGAGAAACCTGAGGATGTAAATGTAGAGGAATTTGTATGGATCCAATTTGAAATGCTAGAACAATGGTTGGCAGAAATGAAGTCCCATGAAATAATCCAAATTGCAATTTGAAGGGAAACTTTGTCTAACTGGAGAGGGCAGAAATTGGCATCAATATTGATGAACTTGAAGTAGTAGTTGATGATATGTTTAAGTGGGCTAAGGACAAAGGAGTTGATGAAAAATAATGTTGGGTTTGATGAACCGGACACTGTAGGGAAATTTGAATATTTGACTATGCTTCTATAGAAGCTAACCCAAATGTTGCTTCCATTATAACTTGCTAGATACTAGGTTGTTGCACCACTGGTGGATGCACTTTTTTAGAGCCCTCTTTGTCATCTATAGGGAATTATGACTTTCTTTGCTACAAGAGGACTTGGACCCTGCGAATCATCTCCTGAGGCAGGGACAAGAGAATAATTTTTTTTATGAAAACTTATCATTACTAATGTCATTGATTTTGCAGGTCGAAGTGAATGGTTAGGCTGATTGACTTCTATGAATTTAAAATATTCTAGTATATGTTATAGATGTATAAGATATTTTACTGTATGGAGAACTAGGCGCTACTTGTCTAAACAGTAAGGACGTTGGTAAAGATTATGGTTCTACATTGGGCACAGGAAATAAGAATGTTGTCAATAAAAAAAATTGTCAAATGGTCACACCTCCCTTATGTTGATGATGGCGTAGTCTCTAACCTACAGGACACACAATCAATACTTCTAGCTATGGGCACATTCATAACAGTAGTTTTAAGACTACTTTTCTTGCCATCACATGTAGTCTACCTTACTATTTAATGTATTTTTTCCTCGTTAAGAATTATGTTTTGGTTAGTAATGAGTGCACAAGAGTCTTGCTCAGTCGTATAACCATTTTCTCCCTATCTAGCAAGCAAACGATAGTTATTTCAAATATTTTATCCATTAAAGGGGGTAGGTAGTTGGTCAGTTTCAATTTGACTAGTTGTCGATTCTCATAAATATCATTTGCCTCCTAAACAATAGCCTTCAAATGGACCATTTATTTCAATCCAAAGATATTTGACATGACACGCATAAATTTTTTGGGTGTGATAAAGTTGGAGGCTTTATTTGTTCCCTCACATATAATATTTCATTGTATTGATTGAAGCGAGTGTTTGCATAAATAATCAGTGGTATTGGAGTTGGCCATTGGAATTAGAAAATCACGAGTAGTTGGAGAATTGGGTAGAAAATTTGAAAAGATCATTTTTTTTAAAATGCTTATGAGTTTAAAGTACCTGTCATTACTTTTATTTTCTATTTTATACCCAAATTCATCTAATTTGCTTAAAATAGAAAAAGTGAAGTTCAAGTTTTATGACATGTGCTTTCTTTAATTATTGATCATCAAGGTTACTTATTTCCTTTTTTGGCCTCTATTTTGTAGGCCTAAATGGTTTTGTAGGCTGACCAAGTTGGAGGTAAAGACTTATGATGGCATCAATATCTCATAAAACAAAGTGTATTTGAACACTTTATGTTGTTTAACACTCTTAGAGAGTCCATAAAAAATCTCTTAAAGATTTGTTTCTTTTCTTATGCTCTTAGGACACTAGATATATTTTGGGATCTTAAAACTTAGAACATTTCAATTTTTCATTGCAAAGGGTTAAAATTGAACCTTAGACACCTACTAGATTTCAATTTGGGCTAAAATTGAACAAGAAACTTCACACTTGATATTGGCATTTTAAAATGAACTCATCATTGCTTTGGGATTTAAAATGAACATGTCTATTTTATGCTTTGTAATATTTTATGCAAAATAATCTCATCTAAAAAGGCATATGCGCTTCTCTCACACTTCAAAGCGACCTTGAGAATCAAAATTATTTTTGATGACATTAAGTTGCATAAAATATTGCCTCCACACTTTGATTTGGGCTTAAAATTGAACAAGATCTTGTGCGAGTGTGAGTGGGGGAATTATCACGTATATTCTCTCTCTTTGTTGCCATCAAAGATTGATCAAGTTACGAATTTGTCTTTACTCATTTTTGTTTATCCTAAAGGGCTTGCCTTGGGGAAAAAGTACTCACCCAAGGGAACGATTCAACCGGTAACACTCTAAAGCTAAGAGTATTTCCAACAAGGATATAAATGTGGGTATTGGAGTAAACACCAAAATCATGCAGTTGGCTCTGATGAGATGGATCCAAAAGGGGACTCTTGCCGTATGGGTCAATCTCCATGAATGAAAAGTCTGAAATAGAACCCTTGTTTTGTAGTGACCAATTGATCCATTGAGTGATTTTATCAAAGTGGTGCATTGGAACTTAGATTCCAAGAAGTTACTTGCCATGTTCGATCTTGGTTAAAGTATAGAGGTTAAGACTTTATTCTTAACACACCTTTATACTCTTTCCTTGGTTTCATGTAAAATCATCTCTTCTACGAAGGGCATGAGGCAAGCCCACCAAGAAAAGCGTACCAATTGAGCTAGGGTGTTATTGCTTGTGAGTCAGTTTGAAAACATAGTGCTTTAATTGAAAACATTGGAAAACCAACATTCAACATGAGCATCAAATCTCAAACCCTTTAGGAGAAGCAAATATCCTTGAACGAATTCATGTTCTATTGCTTGCCCTTGGTATTTTATCCTTAGAGGCTTCTAAGCATTTGGATTTCATCTCAATTTTCTCCTACTAAGGTCAACAATAGGTAACTCTTGCCTCAAAATTCCTTGGTTTCCGAATAATACACTTTGTGGGATAAGGGGAAAGTTGAGACATTAGACATCTAGATTCAAAATCTAATCAAGAGTGTGTTTTTGGTAAAAAGAATCCATTAAGCAAATATTAAATCAATTGGACCCCACATATGTGCTTGGAATCTTTTGGTCATATGGTTTTCATGCAAACATTGGTCTTTTGATTTTGAATTACTCTTAGAGAAAAGCATGTTATTCACTATCTTGGTCTAGTAAACAAGTCCTTCCTAGGTTCACTTAGGATCAAATCAAACGCTTCATCCAGATTACAAACATTTATCATCCCATCCCATCAAACAACTTTAGAGCTTTGTAAACGTCATTCTAGACTTAGGTAAGTCATCAAAATCAAAATCACCTCATTTAGTTAGATGTATGGGAATGCATCCTTTCTCATACATTTAATTGAATTAGAAATCCTTTGAACAAGTTCATCCTAAGATCACATCCAACATCTTAGGGTTTACAAGTTCATCATCCAAATCAAACAATCAAAATCAAGCCCTAAGTCTAGAATTGATCCAAAGTCCCTAAACATTCAACAATCATATAATTTACACCTTTCATCCTTCATCTTGTCATTGTTCCTAAGAACCTTAGAGGTCACTTTTGCAACCGGGTCAAAACACAAGAAGAACATGGAATATAAACTTGATCCATACATCATTAGTAATCCAAATCAATTGAACTTTCAAAGCCTTACAATATCGATTGATTATCGAAACTCACACTTATACAATCCATACATGGGATCATTACCCTCTACAAATTTCAATGGCACAAAAAGTGTGAGTATGCCCAAATCAAAGATTGGAACACATTTCCTGATGGTAGATCTAAATCCAAACCTACAATTTTTCCAACCGAACAGTCAATGCATGAGCCTTCAAACGAACAAAATCATCCCATCAAAAATCTACATGCCAAATGTGAATGTACCAAGTACAACTTTACCAAACATGAACATTTTGAATCCAAACTTGGAAAAATTTGGGATAGATATGTTTGTGAATCACATAAATGTTATTCAAAATCCAAAAAGGATGTTAATGACCCCAAGTCAAGGTGACACTAGGAAAAATCAAAGTTACCTAAATCAAGGCAATGTGATCCCCAAAACCAACAATGTTCAATTTCAAACCATCATGTCAAATTTAAACATCATCCCAAATCAAAACATTATTCAAGATCAGTTTGTCCATGATCCCATTCAAACACCACAAGGGTACATTCCAAATCTTCTTCAACAAAATCCAAATCGAGGGAATCAAATGCAAAATCAAGATCAAATTTCTCTAGAGCAACTTGCTTCATATGCCAAACTAATTGAATTATTGATCCAGGAGATATCTTCACTCCAAAATCAATACACGCATCCATTGGTTAATCTATGTCATCAAAGCAGTGAGTTGTGTCCACAACTGGATCAAGAACAACATCTCCAATGGCAAGAAGTCAGATATCAAGATCAACAACATCAACAACAAACCCAATCACCACATCTCATAGATCAATCACCACATCTCAAAAATTGATCACCACAAGGTCAATTTAAAGTGCAAATCTCACAAGGAAACAAGTGAAAATACAAACCACTTGGGAAACCAATTGAATCAGTCCTGCAACAATTGGTACAAAAAAATCTCATCAAAATCCCTGTTTATGTGAACTATCAAGAATCAACCATAAAACTGCTAGGGTATAATGAGAAGCACCTTTGTGATTATCATAGAATAAAAGGACACAAAACATCAGATTGTGTTTGACTCAAAAAACTCATCCAAGACCTAATTGATCAAAAGATAATCACTATTGGGGATGATGATAGCATTGGAAATCTCTCCACCACAACTGTTGAGAACAAGGAGCAAGATCAATCCATCACTGAGCACCTTGAAGTTTTGTCTACTTCATCTAAAGATCAAATCAACATACATCAAAAGTCACTTTTCAATCATGATCAAAGTCCACCAACAATACCCAACAATGATCCAATTCAAGAAATGTCAACATCATTTGACCCTATGGTTGAAGACATTGGAAATCCCTCCACCACAATTTATGAAAGCAATGATCAAGATCTATCCATCAAAGAACACATTGCAGATGTGTCTATCTCATCCAAAGATCAAATCAACATACATCAAGAGTCACTTTTCAATCATGATCAAAATCCACCAACCAACAATGACCTAATCCAAGAAATTTCAACATCACTTGACCCTATGGTTGAAGACATTAGAAATCCCTCCATCACAATTATTGAAAACAATGATCAAGATCTCTCCATCAATGAGTACCTTGAAGATGTTTCCACCCCATCCAATGATCAACTCACCATACATCAAGAGCCACTTTTTAGTGATCTATTTCAAGGAGTGTTAGGATTATTTGATCCTATTGACATAATGCACGATCCATCGACCAATGATCATGATGAAAATGTCTCTACATCACTTGATGAGTTAGAGGACATATCTCAAGAATTTATTCCAAAGCATGAACAACATCTTTCACCAATGTCTAGCAATGGTCATTTCCAAGATATGTTGACCCCCTTTGACCTCATGGTTATAGATATTAAAGGAATCTTCAACTTCAAATTTTATCCAAGCCCATTCAAAGATCAAGAGGATATTGAGCCATTTCCCATCCAGGAACCCTTGGTAAGTAATCCATCCTTTGAAACTGACCCATGTCAAGAACTTGATCTAAAGCATGTCAAAAGCAACTTCGAAATTATTCAAGATCAAGAATTCCTATCTACAAGATACTAAAATGATATAATGGACATTCTCCTATCTATGCAAGATGATCATATCCATGTAGCACATACTCCTCCATCTACCCATGAGATACTTTCTGCCGATGGACATGTAAATGATCTTCATTTAGAACAAGATTCTTTAACTCTAGACATTATTACACAAAAACAACAGGTTATCAATTCCTACAATCAAACTAAGTTTTCAACATCATGATCAAATATGTCCCAAATTCAGACTAAGGACATCATGAATAAAGATATCCAACATTATCCACTCAAGGAAACAAGTCAAACAGAATAGTATAATCCAGAGTTAGCAGAGCGGTGAATTGAAACAATGCCATCTATAGTGGTCATTTGTCAGAGCATGTTTACTGAACAAGACATCTTAGAAAAAGTAGAATCAAAGCATGAAGGTACTACTTCCATAATACTGGGGGAAACTTCATCTCAAGTAAATGTCAACATAGGGAGCATGAAGAATCCTTATGATGAAACTGATGCCAATACTACAACCAGCCATGTCATAAATTTTCATCCACCCATAACCCCATCCACGAATTGGGACCAACGTCAAAAGAAAGATATGAATCAAATCACGAGGAATGTTATCAAAGCAAAAGAAGTTGAGAAGCATAATGGAAAAACCAAATATGCATGGATACCAAAAAATACAAAGAAAGATCATCCCTATCAAACTCCATTAGTCAAAGAAACCATGGGGAAAAATAAAAATGGGAAAAGTATCCATCAAAGAGGCCCACAAAAGCAAAATCGGGATTTTCAAACAAAATACAAAGTGTATTAAGCAATTGTTTCTAATTCCATCCACACTTCCATATCCACCCATCATTGCTCATCTTCCCAAGTTTGGAGAGTCAAAGGTTCTAAACTGTCAACCAATTCATCCTCTATCCCTAACCACACTCCATCCATGCCTCCATGCATGATATCCAATTCTCAAATTGACCATGTATTGGCAACAACCCTTCATCATAAGGATTCTAAAGGCACTCTATCACGATGTACGCATACATACAGAGTTAACCCTAATATCAATAAAGCAGATCAAGAATCTCAAAAGTTGCATTCAAGTGCACATATCTTAGCAAAGCAACTTCTTCAGGATGGATACCAATGGCACATTATGACAGAAGCGTCTACATCAGCAACACCTTGTGATTCAGTATGAGATTAAAATCTTTCAGAAAAATACAAAAAATTCAAAAAATATGAAACTAAAAAAAAAATCAGAAAAAGGATTGAAAACAGTAAAGAGAAAAAAATCGTCCTCTAATGAAAACTGCATGGGCGGTGCTTTGGGCAAGACCATGACAAAAAACTGGAAAACAGGCATCATGTGTAGAATCAAGCAGCTACGTGTGCCACTTCAAGTGAAAGCATCTCATCTCATCCATAATAAATTGAGCATTCCATCCATCTTATCCATAATAAATCCATTCATCCATAAACCATTGATACAATCCATTTTCATCCATCTGCATCCATCATCCAAGTTATCTTGATCTTCTTGAAAGTTTGGGGCACACTTTACGCTTACTTATGGTAAACGTCTTGACATGGGTCATTTTCATCGATCCTATCCTACCCTACATTATCCGAGCCATGAAGCATTATCCAAATGAGCATATTCTTTATCCAAACACCTTATGTTATCGCAAGATAATCCTTGGCATCCTTTGTGTGCTTACCATATCCATCCATTCGTACACCTACCTAAGCATCCACACATTGCATTCTATACATTGCTAGACATTGGGGGCAGATATTTACATCTTGCTTCGAGAATAAATCTTGATCTATATCCACCAACTTATGTGGCGATTTTAACATTAGCAAATGTGAAATAAAATTGGTTCACCACTTGTGAGTAAAAATCCAAATCACTAGCCCATGGCATATTTTGATGAAAAGACATTCCTTATGATGCTTCATCTTTCATCGAACATCAAGCCAAGCAATCACTATCAATTGCATCTAAGTTTCATGTCAAATGTCACATCAAATCATTCAAACACCTTTTGTTCCAAATCAAGCTTCATCAATCATGATCAATCAAATCCTATCAAAAAATCATCATCTCAGGATAATGTTGTGTTGCTTAACACTATCCTTGCATTGTTGTGCATCCTCAACAATGTTATCATCATCAATCCTAATCAATCAATCGTTGCATTTTTGTGCATCCTCAAAAATGTTATTGTCGTCAATCCCGATCAATCAAATCCTTGCATTGTTGTGTATCCTCAACAATGTTATCATCGTCATCAATAAATCAATCTGATCAATCAACCTTGGCTTGGTTTTCAACAAAATCCCAAACATAGCACTGATATCAACAAACATATTCATATCCAAATCATCAAAATCATGCAAAAAATCCAAAAACATCCAAAATCATATCAAAAAAATAAAAAACACTTAAAAAGTTAGAAAACATCAAAAACGTGGTATCTGAACTACGTCATCTCTGAGCTTAAACATAGGCAAGGCTAATCTTTGATCAGCCCCCGAGACATCAAAATCCAAAAACATTTGAAAAACATCAAAATCCAAAAACATTCGAAAAAACATCAAAATCCAAAAACATTCAAAAAACACGAAATCCAAAAACATTCGAAAAATAAAAAATCAAAACATTTGTAAAACATCTTGAAAATACCAAAAACATCCAAATATTTGAAGAAATCCATCCGTCTCATCTCGCTTGCACTTGCAATAATCAATCATCCATAAAAATTTGATCATCACCTTCATCCTTTGGCAAAACAAATAGAAACAATCACAACAAATAGAAAAAACAAGCTTCAATCGTAAAATGAAAAGTAAAAAACAAATCGATAAATGAAAAATCAAACTCTTGATCATTTTCAAACATGTCAATCAACCTTATATCAATATCCTATCAATCAACTTATCAACCCATCATCATCCTATACAATGCATATCCTAGGACATATCGTTCCGACAATGGGCATCATTTTGGATATCACTTTGGATTCTTATCCTATCAAAACAAAATCCCCTTGGCTAGAGGTATGAAGAACATTGACTTGTTTGTGTACTTGATCTTTTCTTTTGATTTATCTTATTGCGCTCAATCCAAGGACCTCTCGATGATATCCAAATGAAGGATTTAGAGAGATAGGAATGGGGCAATGATCATTATCCTTTTGTCTGTTGTGATTGTTGGACGTTCTTGTAAAATAACTTTGCAAATACTTGCTTTGTTAGGTACATCCTAGCAAGGTTTTTGTATGTAAAGTGTGAACAAGAATACTCCTATCTATTTTTCAGGTCAAAGTCCATCGCACTAGGTACAATGCCATCCTAGTTCTGTATACCTTGATGCATCTTATCTACATGTGTAATCAAACATAAGGTAAGTAGCCCTTTTAAAGTCCCAATCCTTGATAAGCAAATCATCATCATTTCTCATCATCATCTCTCATAAAGTTGGCATGTTTGATTCTCTTGTCATCATCTAATGTCTTTTTTTTCACACTAACATCACGTCATGAATAGTTAATCATCATCACTAGTGCATCCATCCTGCATCCATGACCATCAGTATTCTACATATCATCCCACATGCATGTTCATCATCATAATATAGATTTGTTAGTCTAAGCATCTCATAAATCACATATTTGCATAAAACATCCATTTGTATAATCACAACATATCACATCATCTATCTCATCCATCATCACATCATATCATCATTTAAATTGTTTAAGATAATATAGATTTGTTATTCTAAGCATCTTAAAAACATCTCATTTGCATCATCATCCATAACCATCCATCTTGAACCTCTTTATCAGGAGATTGACCCTCAAATAGAATCTTTTCAGTCAATCTCTCGAGGGGGCAATGTACTAGTGTACTTTCCACTGGGGCAACAAAAAAAATTAGAATTTTTTTTAATTTTGTTCGCGGAAAGTTTATTCTTTGAACCAACGCAACAAGTACATTGCTTCAAAGAGGAGAAAAATGTAGACATGTGAAATTAGCATTATGCACTTAGTCCATATTCATCTACTCATTCATAAATCAAATTCACATTAATCCACTCATTAAGTAAATTAGGTTCATTTAATCTCTAAGGATTATCCACTTAAATTGAATAAATTAACTTTATTTAATTTAAGCCTATCATCAACCTTTTAATTAAATAAACCAAACTTTATTTAATTAAATCTCAAAAATCACCTTTCATCCCTTTTTCATTTAAATAAACCAATATATTCAAGTCAAAGGGGTCAAAGCATCTAATCATCATTAAGCTAATATAATCCTGATTAACCTAACCTAACCACCCATCACATCCTCTACCTTTTCCCACTTGCACCAATAAATCATTTTAACTCATTTATAAAATCAAATTTTTTTATCAACATGGCATCTTTAAGGAATATTCCTTCAAGTTTGAATTTAGAATCAAGTGGACATGTACATCCAACAAAGCAATTAATGAGCTCTTACATGTCCCTTACATAAGTCAAACTCAACATTTACTCTCAAATTCAAATTTGAAATCTCCCTCTCTTTGGCACATTGACCAAAATGTGTTCAACCTCCAAGTTGACAAGTGGCTCCATTTGATTGGTCAAATCATTATCCCACATTGGTCCCTTTTGAGCACTCTTAGCATTTGATAATCTATAAATGAAGGCTTCATTCATCATCAAATCCTCTGCAACTCTACAATCTCCACAATCATTCATGTAAAGTCACTCTCTTTAGGAGAACTAATTTTTCCCACCATCACTCCATCTTCAAGGAATGTCATCATTTATCTTATCTATCAAGGGTTGGGAAAGGGCTACTTTTTACATCAAAGTAGCACGAATCCAATATGGGATAAATATGCTTCATGTTTTTCTATAAATGTTTTAGTTATCTTGTTAATTATTGCATTTTAAAAAGCATGTTACATTATCTCATATGGATGTTGAAGGTTTGTTTTGCTTAAATATACTAATCATGCTTGTGTATGTTAGTTTTTGTTAACCATTTGCAGATTTTGACTTCGACATTTCCAAAGAACCCATATTCATTGAACGAAACACACACACATTAATAATTTCTAATAATATCCTTTCTTGATAATTTCAACAAGAAATGGAGAGCTATTCTATTTATGAAACACATAATTCTTATAGAAACCAAATTTACTCAATCATTATATGGAGCTAACTATCATGAATTTCAAGCATGCCAATTGAAGACAAGTAGAGCTCAATACTTAACAGATCATCATAAGTCTCAAGTTCACCATAATAAGTAATATTTCACATTACTTATTCATATAAATAGCCTTATAAAAAAATATTTAATTAATAGTTAAAATTTACAATACTAAATACAAGGATAGTATCATCCCCTAAAATATATGTGCTAAAAAATATTATTGAAAATCATGAATATCAGTTACTAGTGGCTCCATAAACACAACCTCACTATTCCTTTCCAAATAATAGGTCAAATTTAGTTCTATCCTAGTCACCATGAAAGGTTTTTATAGAAATAATGAAGCCATATGTCAAACCCAATCATGAAGGTAGATGAGAAGGCGCACACATATTTGGTATGCCACTCAAAGAGCTATTGATTAGAAGGAAATAAAGGAATATTTTTTAAGTGGGCTAGAGATAAAATCAAAACCAAACAAGCAAAGGTACAATCACAAGACTGTATTATTAGAGGTGCATTGTGTAGTCATGTACAATAAGAAATGATCGTAGTTTTGTAAATTTCTTTACTTTAAACTTTAATTATAAAATTGAGATAATAGACATTGAATTTTATCATATGATATATTAAAATTCTACCAAAAGAAACTGAAATATACTTTATAATGTGATAAATTTGAGACATTCATAAATGAGAACATTTACATGAGTGTCAAATGAAGATTTATGAAAGTTTTATTAATGTTGTAGCACAAGATTATTTGGGTTGGCAATGCACAAATCATGGTCACCGAACTAAGTATGCTCATGAATATTTTACAACACTAGTTAATTTTTGTGCCATATCCTAGATAGAATTGGTGGATATAAGTTGTCACTAACTAAATACTTATCTGTGCAACTAGAATAGGAACACAACGAGAGGATTCTCCTTGGAGATAGTGCCTTGCAGGGTGGGAGGAGTCAATTTGGCTACAAATAAAATTAGTTTTTGATAAGAGGGGAAAAATGGTTTTTATAGGGGCCCGAAACCACAAAGTAAAATTACCAACAAAGACCAAAACAAAGGTCCAAAAGACAAAAAGGCTGCCATAGAGATAAAAACCAGCTAAAATAGACAGCCACAAAAAGCTGCAAAAAAGCCATCAGACGGCCAGCAAACAGACAAAACTGGGCCCAGCCACAGCTAATCCATAGACTTCAGAAGCTCGTCAGCAACCTCTTCTAGGTTCACCATATCTCGGACCCCCTCCATGAAAATCTGAGTCATATTTGGGGTAGTCAAGGCTTTTCTTTTCATACTTGATCTGGTTCGCTTAGAAGTCCCCTCTTCCTCATCCTGGTCTTTCTCCTGATCAAGGTTGAGAATCAACGCTCTTTTCTGGGTTTTTTCCAATCTTTCGGTCATGGCTTTGATGATTAAAGAGTTATGTCTAGCAATTCTATAGTTCTGATCAGTGATTTTTTTCATGGTTCCTTTAATTTGGCTACAACTAAAATTAGTTGAGAAAAAGGAAGACACTTAATACAAGTGTCCGCCTCAGCTTCAATGAAAGGCGCTCCTTAATTATTGCACTCTATCATCTCAGGCTCATCATCATGGCTGAAAATAATCCTTCTAGCCACTAGATAAAACAGTACTAGTATCTCAAACAGTGCCTTCTGAATCGAGCTTGGCATCTCTTTATCTTGCATTCCTTTGTAAAGAAAGAAGTACCCCAGACTAATTGTAGGAATAGTGAGATCAATGTTGGAGCCTTTGAGCATGCAATTTTTTTGTCGGTATGGCGGATTGCATGATGGAGGTTTGAACAATCTCCATGTCAAAATCCTTCAACATATCTTTCTTCATGTTAACTCTTATTCACCATGCCTATTATAAAACTAGCAGTTGCACAGTATTTAGTGTGCAATAGAATAGCCGATAGGCACAAACCAATTTTGTTTTCCTGTAAAGTTCTCCCCGCCGGCATCAGTGTCAAAGTGGAGATCTCTCCTTATCTCTCTTTTCATCACACCCTCTCTCCTTATCACTCCCTCTTTCTATTTCTCTTTGCTTATCCCTCCCCTCTCTATTTCTCCCCCCCTCTTCCTCCCTCTCTATTTATTTATAAATTTATATCTCTCTCACTCATATACACCCACTCCCTCTTTCTCCTTCTCTACCTCTACCTCTATCTCTCTATATTTTCACCTAAGTATACCTCTTTCTATTACTTATCTCTATCACCTTCTTTATCTCTCTCTTTCCCCCTCTATTGCTATCTCCCTTTCTCTTTCCCCTCTCTATCTATATCTCATTTATGTCTACCCTCTCTCTCTCATCTCTCTATATCTTTCTATCTATATCTCTTTATCTATCTCCCAATCTTTCTCCCTATACATCTATATCCTTTCCCTCTCCCCCCTTCATCTCTCTCTATCTTATTCATTCCATCTCTCCCTCCATCTCTTCTACTCTGTATCTTTATCTTTATTTCTCACTCGATCTCCTTCTTACTCATCTCTCTATCTCTTTCTATCTATATCCTTCTCTATGTATATCTCCCTATCTATCTATCTCCCTATCTCGTTATCTCTTTTCCTATCCCTCTCTATCTCTCTATATCACCCTCTATCTATACCTCTCTCTCTCCCTCTCCCTATCTCCCCCTCTTCTTCTCTCTCCCTCTCTACATATATCTCCCTCTTCCCTATCTCTCTCTCTCTCTCTCTCTCTCTCTTTCTCTCCCTCCCTCCCTCTATCTCTCTCCTATCTCTCCATCTCATGCTCAAAGCATTAAACTCCTCAATATAGTAAAGTAGATTAACAAGACTTAAAAAAACATTATTTAATTAAGGAAAAGGTTTATTAATTCTTTAACATTGTTAATTTTAGCCACGCTTAATTTCTTTTTCTTATTGCTAATTTTAAATTTTACATTTATATTTACAAAAAAAAACTATAACATAATGGATGAAGTAGCTATTTTTTAAAAATTTGATTACAAGTAAAATAAAAGAAAGCTGAGTTTAAATATTTAAAAAGGTGAATACAAACATTTTAATTTCCTAATTGTGATTGAATAAATATAAAACATAAAATAACACATACAAACATTAAATATTAAAAAAAATGAATACAAACATTTTAATTTCCTAAATATACTTGGATAACTACATAACATTATCTTTGTAACAAACAAATAAAAATTATGTAATTTTTATAACAATATAGTGTCAATAAAATATAATTTGTACAAACTAAATTGACAGTTGTTAATTTACCCTTCTTTAAGGTGGTATTTAACAGAAACAGATCTGAGTCTTTCAGGTAGACAACTGAACAAACAAACCACTCATATATTTAAATGGTAATGTCATCTCCAAATCAGATATCTTAAGAAAATTGAATAGTGTCTTAATGCTTCAGCTACTCAATTAAACTATTAACCAACTACATAAGGCTAACTACAGTACATAGGAAAAGGAGGCTACTGCAACTGAATGTTGCCGAAAATCAAGCCAATAGGTCTACATTTCCTGAAGCTCTTCCTCTTCATCATCAAAATCACCCTCATCTGCAGTTGCATCCTGGTACTGTTGATACTCAGACACCAAATCATTCATGTTACTTTCAGCCTCTGTGAACTCCATCTCATCCATACCCTCACCAGTGTACCAGTGCAAGAAAGCCTTTCTCCTGAACATGGTAGTGAACTGCTCACTCGCACGCCTAAACAGGCCCCTGGGAGGAATGTCACATACACTGGATTTGACATTGTTGGGGATCCACTCCACAAAGTAGGATGAATTCTTGTTCTACACATTGATCATTTGTTCATCCACTTCCTTGGTGCTCATTTTGCCTCTAAACATGGCTGAGGCAGTTAGGTAGCTGGCATGATGGGGATCTGCTGCACACATAGATTCACTGCTAATTTTCTCATATCTGACTTCAGCTGCCCAGGGAACCGGAGACAACAGGTCACCCCACTCATGGTGGCCGAAATAACTGTCCTTTTGCAAATATTCAAAACCTGTAATAGTCAGAAATCAGATTTAACGCCCCTCCTGCACATTGTTTGCTTGGCATGCACTTGACCGGTGAGCGAACAGTTAATTTGATTGGAGAAGCCGTACGTATAATTTATTATATTCGTTGCCTTCTGACCAAACCACACAGCGAATACCCAGTTCTGAATAATTAAGCCGATAGTCGTGGGGTTCCCGCCGGCGTCAGACTGCTGGAAATGCCGGTGGGGTTCCCCCACGTACAATAGCCTATTGGCTAATTACATATTTGGAAACTAGACTCTGAGTACTACATTTTATGATTAGTGACTTTTTTAAAGATTTCATCTCTAAGTGCTTCAAATTTTAAGGTCAAATGTCACAAATTCTGAAAATCAGGGAAAACACTTCCACTTTTTGGCCAAAAAGTCGACTCAACTTCTTGCACACATCCTAATAACTAGTTAACAAGTTGACATCAATGACAACACCTTCATTCTTGCAACAGTTTAAGCCTCTAGAATTCATATGCCCACCTTGGCATATGATTCCCAATTTAACCTAGGACCTATTTTAATTCAAATTCTTGGTGGAATTTTATTATCCTTATATTCAATTTCCAAATGTTGGCTTGTAGAGTTGTAATTTAGGGAAATTAGGCATAAATAAGTATAAATACAAGGTCATTTTATTATGCTTCATCTAATATTTTCAAGAGAGAATTTTTAAGGCAAGTTTATGAGTTTACAAGAGCATTCAAGAGAAAATCATCAAGCATTTGGAGCTACATTCAAGATTCAAGTATCATGTCAAAGTTTTCATGCATTATGTGTGTTTGTGAGCTAACATTTGTGAGGTAGGTTTCATGATTCAAGCAAGCATTCAATCAAGAGTCAAGATCCACATCCATTGAAGCCATTTCACACAAGTTTGCAACCTTCATTTCAAGGGTTTGGTGAGTTGCAACATTGCATTTGTTCATTCATCGTTCCTTCATGCTTTTCTATTTCATTTCAAGGTTTAATTACCAAAACGGGGTTTGACCAAGGAAAACCCCTATTCCCTAACAAAACAACATTTTTCTCTCTTGATGTGTGTTTGCAGATCTAGGGGAATTGGAGCTTCAAGATCCTTTGAAGGAAAAGTTGCAAAAGTTGTCAAAGTTGTCAAGAAGTTGTCATCTTCATAGAAAATTACCTACAGACCATAATTCATACTTTCAGACTTGAAGATTGGACATGAAGCTACAAAAGATCACTAGAGCCTACAAAAGTATCAATCAAACCCTCGCAATAAGACTAAATCACTCTACCTGGTGTATTAGTCCTAGTGCACCCCTTTTTCCACCTTTCTACATATCTTGCTCAATCATTAGAAGATTCTAGATTCTGCCTAGAAACCCTGTAGTAGGACTAAATTATCCAACTTGGTGTATTAGTCCTAGTGCAATATGAGGCAACAGTTTTTAGGGTTTATAGACCTTGTTTTGGCTTCTTGTCTATTTCATTCTATTTTTCAATCTGATTTCATGCTTTCAAGTTTATAGGGTTTGTGCATAAGTGTTTGCATTTCTCCTTTGAAGCTTCATTTAATGGTGGACCCTTGTCCAATTGCACTAGGAAACCACTAGCCATCCCTCAATTGAGTCACTTGGTTGAGGGATCTTGGTTTCCTAATGAACTAAAGCATGAAATAGGTCCAAATTCCATCTCCTGAAAGGTGGAACACCTATTTCCCTTTTGTTCACTAGTTATGGCATTCTAAAAAAATTAGGAGAATTGAAAGGATCACTCTTAAATGGAGCTACCTCCCTCCCCTTTTCTTCAAGGTTTAAAGTCACCCCTATTTGTGATTTACTAGTTGGGTGATTGACATTAAGTAAGGATTTTGCTTGAGTTCTTCTAGTATTGTCAAATTTCTATTTTTTCAAGTTCAAATTTTAGTCAAACCTTAATCATTTTTTTAGTAAAATGGAACCTTGATAGGCTGAGAAGAGGGTTTAATAACATGAGGAGAAATCAAAGGACAATTAGTAATTTTATAATTATACAATTAATAGCCATAATAATTATTTGGAAAGTTAAGGTAAAAAACACATTGGGTGCAATGTAATTGACCAACTTGTATATCCTTAGATTCTTTCAAGTCCTTAGAGAGATCAATCTCTATCCACACAATTTTTTGTGGACAAGCTTAATAAAATTTATCAAGCTCAACACAGATGATCTTGCCAAGTAAGGTTGCAATAGTGGTAAAAAGTTCTTATAGGTTAGAGGTAACTCCTGGAATTCAAGCTAAATACGAGGATGAAATATTTTTTCTTCTGAGATGGAATGGTTAGGCATCTAAGGTTGAAAAACTAAGATAGAT
>VDFB02075321.1:52278605-52334156 GCA_007258455.2 Sequoia sempervirens | reverse complement strand
TAAAGTAGATTAACAAGACTTAAAAAAACATTATTTAATTAAGGAAAAGGTTTATTAATTCTTTAACATTGTTAATTTTAGCCACGCTTAATTTCTTTTTCTTATTGCTAATTTTAAATTTTACATTTATATTTACAAAAAAAAACTATAACATAATGGATGAAGTAGCTATTTTTTAAAAATTTGATTACAAGTAAAATAAAAGAAAGCTGAGTTTAAATATTTAAAAAGGTGAATACAAACATTTTAATTTCCTAATTGTGATTGAATAAATATAAAACATAAAATAACACATACAAACATTAAATATTAAAAAAAATGAATACAAACATTTTAATTTCCTAAATATACTTGGATAACTACATAACATTATCTTTGTAACAAACAAATAAAAATTATGTAATTTTTATAACAATATAGTGTCAATAAAATATAATTTGTACAAACTAAATTGACAGTTGTTAATTTACCCTTCTTTAAGGTGGTATTTAACAGAAACAGATCTGAGTCTTTCAGGTAGACAACTGAACAAACAAACCACTCATATATTTAAATGGTAATGTCATCTCCAAATCAGATATCTTAAGAAAATTGAATAGTGTCTTAATGCTTCAGCTACTCAATTAAACTATTAACCAACTACATAAGGCTAACTACAGTACATAGGAAAAGGAGGCTACTGCAACTGAATGTTGCCGAAAATCAAGCCAATAGGTCTACATTTCCTGAAGCTCTTCCTCTTCATCATCAAAATCACCCTCATCTGCAGTTGCATCCTGGTACTGTTGATACTCAGACACCAAATCATTCATGTTACTTTCAGCCTCTGTGAACTCCATCTCATCCATACCCTCACCAGTGTACCAGTGCAAGAAAGCCTTTCTCCTGAACATGGTAGTGAACTGCTCACTCGCACGCCTAAACAGGCCCCTGGGAGGAATGTCACATACACTGGATTTGACATTGTTGGGGATCCACTCCACAAAGTAGGATGAATTCTTGTTCTACACATTGATCATTTGTTCATCCACTTCCTTGGTGCTCATTTTGCCTCTAAACATGGCTGAGGCAGTTAGGTAGCTGGCATGATGGGGATCTGCTGCACACATAGATTCACTGCTAATTTTCTC
This sequence comes from Sequoia sempervirens, assembly GCA_007258455.2. Taxonomy (NCBI): domain Eukaryota; kingdom Viridiplantae; phylum Streptophyta; class Pinopsida; order Cupressales; family Cupressaceae; genus Sequoia; species Sequoia sempervirens. The sequence continues at coordinate 52,333,026 of VDFB02075321.1, read as the reverse complement.
ATATCTGACTTCAGCTGCCCAGGGAACCGGAGACAACAGGTCACCCCACTCATGGTGGCCGAAATAACTGTCCTTTTGCAAATATTCAAAACCTGTAATAGTCAGAAATCAGATTTAACGCCCCTCCTGCACATTGTTTGCTTGGCATGCACTTGACCGGTGAGCGAACAGTTAATTTGATTGGAGAAGCCGTACGTATAATTTATTATATTCGTTGCCTTCTGACCAAACCACACAGCGAATACCCAGTTCTGAATAATTAAGCCGATAGTCGTGGGGTTCCCGCCGGCGTCAGACTGCTGGAAATGCCGGTGGGGTTCCCCCACGTACAATAGCCTATCGGCTAATCACAATAGTTCGAATGAGAGGTTCAGGAATAAGCAGAAAAATATGGAGGGATAAATGCTTGATAGTCCAGAGGTTCAAAGATAAAAGAAAGACATAAAAGCATTTTAGTCCTCTCTAAACAGCCGCTACCAGGGATTCTGGTTGTGCTCTTCCGTTTTGAAATAGAAAAATAGGCCAGGGAATTCGAAGGACATTAATAAGTCCAGTCAAAGATTATGTTCGCTTTTGTCGATGAAGAGAAAGTTTGAAGCGGACAATGTCAAAGAAACACCTTACATTCTAACATCCTTTCATTTCTACATTTTATTTTCTATTTACGGGTCACCTCAAACGACTTGTCTACAGTAACAAAGAAACGACTTGTTGACTGTTCATTGGTTGTTGGATTGTTTATGTGTGAATTGATTATAATTGTTATTTTAAAAAAAACTTGAAATCTCTAAATTGTCTACTTTGTCATTTTCCTTGTAATAGGCGATCAGACTTTCCTAGTTGGTTAATATAAGAACTTATTTTCAATTATAGGGGAGACAGGTTAGTAATCATGCAAGTTAATTTTGTGAGCATGTAATGGTTGTATGAAATATTGTACGATCATTTTTTAAAATGTGAATTGGTCTCTTATCTATCTATAACTAAGGTTTGGAGGTGTGATTTATTATGCAATTTGCCACATCAGCACATCTACTGAGAAGTGCCCAAAATTTCACATTTTAAAGATTCAACCAAAAATTAATCATGGTACCCCTAATAATTAAACACAAAAAAAATCATTTATTGATTGTTGAATATCATATAATTCAATGAAGAACTTCTCATAGATGCCTAACTTTTTCCCATAAGAAAGAGAAATGGAAAGATAAGACTTTGTGTATATTTTAAAAATATTAACATAAATTCACTCAAATCAAATAATGTGTTTTCAGGTAGAGAGCATATACTACAAAGAGTGATTTGTTCAAAATTAATGTCAATGGAAAATGGTTTTCTAGGTATAACTAAGTGGTGGTCAAGGAGTTCAAGAAACACAAAACAACATTCAAAAACTTCTTAGGGCAGCTATGTTTATGTGACAATATAATTTGGCCTCAAAATGATAGGTCAATAAGTATTTCCTTTCTAGTTTTGATAGATGAGATAATGGTGGCACATAGTGATGTCCTTAACGCATGCTCCAGAGATGGAAAATATAAGTCCCAACATGCATAATTGATATACCAAATGTGTTTAGAATATAAATCTTTCTTCAATTCTTAGAAGTGGAAAATTAGTGTGCAAGAAGATAAGAGTCATGGGAATAGAGGACCACATGAAGGGGTTAAGATAGAGCATAAAAGAGTAATGGAAATAGATCCGATCTTCTAGTCCAAGGCACTCAAGGAGGTGCAATCTTACTTTAAGTAGGTCAACTTTGTTAGGATGCTCATCCCCGAATTTGGTTAGAAGAAAAAATCCATTTCTAGAAAAGAACCAATCAACTAGCTAGAGTAAAGAACAAGTTGATTCATTAGAATATTTGAAAGTTAACAACATTCAAATTTGAATTATTTTTAAATTTTAGAAGCCAATTCCATTGGGTGCAAGATTAATCTACCATCATCAAAGTGGCCTACAATAAATAAATGACAATGTTAATCCAATAAGTGAATGTCTAAGTATTCACACAGTATTAGATATGTGAAAATAAAGAAATATTAAATATTTAAACATGAAACTGAAACTAACTTCTCATAATATTGTACTTACCATTTATCTATATAAAAATTTATTTTATGATTACATCAAATTTGATATTAAATAAAATGGATTTATCATGAACATGATAGGTCAATAAGTATTTCCTTTCTAGTTTTGATAGATGAGATAATGGTGGCACATAGTGATGTCCTTAACGCATGCTCCAGAGATGGAAAATATAAGTCCCAACATGCATAATTGATATACCAAATGTGTTTAGAATATAAATCTTTCTTCAATTCTTAGAAGTGGAAAATTAGTGTGCAAGAAGATAAGAGTCATGGGAATAGAGGACCACATGAAGGGGTTAAGATAGAGCATAAAAGAGTAATGGAAATAGATCCGATCTTCTAGTCCAAGGCACTCAAGGAGGTGCAATCTTACTTTAAGTAGGTCAACTTTGTTAGGATGTTCATCCCCGAATTTGGTTAGAAGAAAAAATCCATTTCTAGAAAAGAACCAATCAACTAGCTAGAGTAAAGAACAAGTTGATTCATTAGAATATTTGAAAGTTAACAACATTCAAATTTGAATTATTTTTAAATTTTAGAAGCCAATTCCATTGGGTGCAAGATTAATCTACCATCATCAAAGTGGCCTACAATAAATAAATGACAATGTTAATCCAATAAGTGAATGTCTAAGTATTCACACAGTATTAGATATGTGAAAATAAAGAAATATTAAATATTTAAACATGAAACTGAAACTAACTTCTCATAATATTGTACTTACCATTTATTTATATAAAAATTTATTTTATGATTACATCAAATTTGATATTAAATTAAATGGATTTATCATGGACATGCAAATTTGACCAAGTAATATAATTTATAAGATTCACAACTTGTACGCGACATATTCATTTGAATTTAACACTTGGAAATATAACTCAAAATTAATTTTGTTTAGTCATTGTTATTGGAAATAAATATCTACCACTTAATCTTACTGTTTTCCCAGATCAATTGTTATTGTCAACGTCCATCCATTCAAACAAACTACAATTGCTGTCATGTCATTAGTTCTCTGATCTCAATAAGCAAGTTTATTTTTTATCATAAAAAAAATGGATTTAATACTTCTACAAACCACATAGGTTAATGAAATTTCAGTTCTCACAGACATCGGAGAACGATGGAATAGAGTAGGTATTGTTTCTGCCCTATAACTCTCAACTTAAATAAATCGTAACTGAATAAAACTCTCCCTTGTATTGTTTATATACTAATATGAACAAAACTTTCACTATATGATTGGATTAGAATATCAATATGACTGTTCATATGCCAATCTGCAACTTCTGTTATTTTGTGCAGCAATTCGGATCTGAAATATTGCCTGAGCAGTTCGTACATGACGCTAACTGCTCAACGGTTTGAAGCAGATTATCGATTGCTTTGCTGTTGTTATTACCCGTTCTTGTGTTTGCAGTTTCCTTGAGATTATATCGAGCAGAGACATTGCAGACGAACATAACAATGAAAATAAGTAGTACTGTTACGATTCTGATAAGCATTGATCTGCCCATATTCACTGCCAGAGAGTCGAGAACAATAACTCGATAATTAATAGCTCCACGAATAAGATATGATGAAATCTGAAATGTTACGACAGAGAATAAATAGCTCGTCGAATAAGATACGATGAAATCCGAAGTGTTTCGAGAGAGAAAGTTGTGATGTGGATTGGGAAAGAAATGAGGTGTATTTATAGGTGGCTGCAGCAATGCGACAGTGTGAGTCGTTGAATATATAAATTCTGAAACACAAGGGAGACATTCAAAGTTGGAAAATGTCAGTTTGAATATGGAGTTAGTCATACACTCGAATATTTACATTCCCCAACGTGTGATGTGTGAATTTGACCAATTTATATGTGACGTTGGTCACAGATTATCCTAGTTTAGTTCGCTAGATTTCCGGGACAGTCATGGTTTTCATGTTGATTACAAGGATATAATTTTCTAATAATTTAAGTTTTCCTTTTCTAGCGAACCATATTTGGTCCTGTCTCAGAAGGCATTGTAAAGTCCCTCTATGACATTTTCCTATAAAAACTATACGGGTAGTTTTTTCAGTGAGACTTTCAATAAAAATATGTTAAGAAAATTATAAATTGCATTAGCTGATATAATTTGTTTCTTAGCTTTTCTCATAGAGTGTTATATAAATGGATTCACGAATTTGGGTAAATGTAAAGGTTTAATGAGGTTTTACAATAAAAATGTCTTATGAAAATTATAAATTACATTTATTTATATAATTATATTTTTTTTTGGTTTTATCATATATAGTTATATTAATAGATTTATTGAATTTTTGGGAATGTAAAGAAAAATAAGATTTTATGAAGTTAATATGAAGTTATTCTTTTATAGATAAAAGTAAAGTTTATTTGTGGTATATGGATTAATCTATGTTAATTTTGTTAGTAGATTTTTTAAATTATCTAAAAAATTATATAAAGAGAAAAATTAATGTTTGTAAAGTTAATGAAATGTGTTGTTAGAGATCCTCACTAGCGGGCCAATGATCTAGGCGATATGATATGCTATTTTTTTGCATTACTAGATGTTGTATTTAAGGTTGATCTATGATTTATATGATGTTATTTGATTTTATTCTATGTTTTTCTAATTCGTTGTTGGCACATGAGATTGTCTTAAATTTATGAATCAATTAACAGTGGAGATGGTTCTCAATGTGTAGCCACATTAGCCAATACGAGTTAAGCATAGGCCACCATAGAGTTCAAGGAGTCATGTAGGGGTGTTTTATCCTATAGCATGATTATGAGTTTCAAATGAGCAATTAAGAGTTGCACACGATGAGCAAGGAGCTAAGAGCTCAAGCCTCTGCTAATAGCGAGATGCAAGAATTCCCATAGGAGGAGCTTGGTAGGGTACAAGCTGAGAGAAATTAGCTCTAGAATTTGGAACTTATTTAGTTGTAGATCAATAATAATAGACTACCTCAATTGGGACATTCATGATAGGAAAGATGCCCTCTTTTGGGAATACTCTTTTGGAGGATACCTACCTTTGGATAAGTTGGAAAACTTAGAAAAACAAAAATATATCCCATTTAGATATGTGGCTCCAAAGCTAGAGATTATCTAGAGGAAGTATTCATAAATCTATGGAAATGGAAACAATTGGACGAAGTGAATATCACATTAATTGAGATGGAAACCTTATGAAATATATTGAAGAGAAAAAATATAACAATCAAAACTAGGAGAGATGTCTTAATTTGGAATTGGGCTAAAAATGGATAATACAACTCCAAAGATGGATATAGGCTTGTAGAAAACTGTGTTGAAGAAAATAAAATTCATATACATTTTTGTTGGAATAATGTTTTTCTCCCAAAAGTAGGTATATTTATGTGGGAAGCTCTATGAAAGAAGATAATAATAGTAGATAGATTTACCAAGATGGGTTTCAATGGCCCATCCAAATGCACCCTTTGTAGATGGTAGGATGAGGATGTAAATTAATTATTGCTAGGCTTCCAATTCTCACAAGAGTGTTAAAAGTAGATTTTTGCAAAATCTAGATGGTTTAGTGCCCTTCCCAATGATATATTGAGTCTCTTTAAACCATGTTATATCCACAATATTTGTTTTCCTGGTCTATATAAAATATGTGCTTTAATTAAAATATGGATAATTTTTTTTTTTTATTCAAGGGGTAAACGCTTTTGACCGAAGCTATGAATCGGATACAACCATTCAACAATAACACCCCAACGGGGTTTGAACCCTGGTGGCAAGAACAACAATGCCACCTATAAACCATCACACCATGCCAATACCGGCCAAAATATGGATAATTTAAAATGAAATAAATAGCAGGATTTTTTAAGAGGAATAAATGAGTATGTCATCATTAAGAAAAGTTGAAGCAACGATAGTGGAAATATCCAATAGAAAAATATTGATTAATTGTGGGATAAAAAAAATAAAAAAGGGGTGGTTTGGAATCTACCCTCCTCTATTCTATGGAGCTAGTGGAAATGAGACTAATATGGCTAGATTACCAACTAAATGAAATCCTCTACACTAGTGATGGTGCAAGATGAACTTTGATGGCACCTCTAGAGGTAACCCAATGGCCTCTAGGGCTAGATAATATGAGATTAGGAGGGACAATTTTTAATAGCGCCTCTATTTTTTTAATTATAGGACCAAACAATAAGGTAGAATTTTAGGCTCTCATATTAGTCCAAAAGATGAGTATGTGGAACAAAACTAATAACTTAAAAGTAGAGGGTGAATTGGAAATAACAATAAATGTAATTAGATTAAAGTTGTCACAAAATTGGAACTAAAGGAATTTCTAGAAGCACCATTAGAGTAGCCAAAATAAGAAACTAGACAACCAATCATATCTATAGAGAGGCCAATGTAGAGATTGAAACACTAGCCATTTTGGCCATGGATGAGACCCATAAAATCACATATGCACTAAGTTGATACATGATTTTAAAAGGAATATTATTACTACATCATTAATGGATATGGAAAAGGGATAAGTGGAGTATACTAAATTTCTAGCCTACCATATAGAACACTTTGGACAAGTGTAAAATTGAGGGAAATATTTTAGAGTGGAATGAAATACTATAATGTAGTTGAAGCAATACTTAAAAATATATTTTTGAGGACTCTTGTAACTCCCTATCTGATGGGATCATGAGAAACGAAGTGTAACAATCTAAATCATACAACAAAATAATTAATTTGGTTTCTATCCTTGAAGTAAATAATTACAATTCCTTAAAATATGGATGTAATTTTTTTCTTTTGTAGCATCATTTATTTCACATTTCATAATTGAAAGAATATAAAATTTTGAATCTAAAATAGTATTACATTTTGAATTGTAAAATAAATACATCTTCCCAAAAAAATTTCATATATGAAGAGCAGTCAAGTAATCAAATTTATAATTTATAATATAGTTTAAGGTTAATTTTTCCATATCTAGATAAATACTCAATTTTGTAAGCCTCTGCATTTTTATCTAAAAGAGGGAGAGCATCAACCGAGTGCTTTACCTCCAACTGCAGACTGATAGTCCCCTACACAAAATCCAATTGGCAATGATCCTACCCTTCAATGAAGAGTATAGACAAAGGAACCCTACTATGTCATCTAAGTCTCTAGTGTTGTGTTCTACTAAAAGTGAAATGCAAGAATTCCCACAGGGGGAGCTTTGCAGGGTACACACTAAGAGAAATTAGCTCTAGACTTTGGAACTTCATGAGTAGTTATGGATCAATAATAATAAACTACCTCAACTAGGAAATTCATGATAGGAAAGATGCCCTCTTTTGGGAAGACTCTTTTGGAGGATACCTAACTTTGGATAAGTTGGAAAACTTAGAAAGAAAAAAAACATCTCATTTAGATATATAACTACAAAGTTAGAGATTATCCAGAGGAAGTATTCATAAATAGAATATATCTATGGAAATGGAAACAATTGGATGAAGTGAATATCACATCAATTGAGATGGAAACCTTACATGAAATATATTGAAGAGAAAAAATATAACAATCAAAACTGGGAGATATTTCTTAATTTTGAATGGGGCTAAAAATGGACAATACAAATCCAAAGACGTATAGAGGAATGCAAAAAATTGTGTTGAAGAAAATAAAATTCATGTACATCTCTATTGGAATAGTGTTTTTCTTCCAATTTAGTAGGTATATTTATGTGGGAAACTCTCCAAAAGAAGATAATAATAGTAGATAGATTTACGAAGATGGGTTTCAATCGTCCATCCCAATGCCTTCCTTGTAGATGGTAGGATGAGGATGCAAATAATTTATTGCTAGGTTTCCAATTCTCACAAGAGTGTTAGAAGTATTTTTTTGAAAAATCTAGATGGTTTAGTTCCCTTCCCAATGATATATTGAGTCTCTTTAAAACATGTTCTAGCCACAATATTTTTTTTCCTTGTCTATAGACAATATGCACTTTAATTAGAATATGGATAATTTAGAATGAAAGAAATAGGGGGATTTTTTAAGAGGAATAAATGAGTATGTCATCCTTAAGAAAAGTTGAAGAAACAATAGTAGAAATAGCCAAAAGAAAAATGTTGGATAAAAAATCAAAACAAGCCATTTGTGGGATGAAAATATTAAAAAAGGTTGGTTTGGAATCTACCCTCCTCTAGTCTATGGAGCTAGTGGAAATGAGACTAATATGGCTAGATTACCAACTAAATGAAATCCTCTACACTAGTGATAGTACAAGATGAACTTTGATGGAACCTCTAGAGGTAACCCAATGGCCTCTAGGGCTAGATGAGTAATACGAGATTGGAAAGGACAATTTTTTTACAGTTCCTCTATTCTTATAATTAGAGGAACAAACAATGAGGTAGAATTTTAAGCTCTAATATTGGTTCTAAAGCTGAGTATGAGGAACAAAAATTAAAAATTAAAAATAGAGGGTGAATTGGAAATAACAATAAATTTAATCAAAGGAAATTTGTCACAAAATAGGAACTAAAGGAATTTCTAAAAGCATAGTTAGAGTATCCAAATTAAGAAAATACACAACCAGTCATATCTATAGAGTGGCCAATGTAGAGATTGAGAAGCTAGCCAATTTGGCCATGGATGAGACCCATAAAATCACATATGCACTAAGTTGATATGATGTTGGAAATCATGATTTTAAAAGGAATATTATTACTACACCATTAATGGATATGGCAAAGGGACAAGTGGAGTATACTAAATTTCTAGCCTACCATATAGAACACTTTGGACAAGTGTAAAATTGAGGGAAATATTTTAAAGTGGAATGAAATATTATAATGTAGTTGGATCAATAATTAACAAGATCTTTTTGAGGACTCTTGTTACTCTGTATCTAATGAGATCATGAGAAATGAACTGTAACAATCTAACTCATACAACACAATAATTAATTTGGTTTCTATCCTTGAAGTAAATAATTACAATTCCTTATAAAATGGATGTGAATTTTTTTCTTTTGTAACATCAATTATTTCACATTACATAATTGAAAGAATAGAACATTTTGAACCTAAAATAATATTATATTTGGAATTGTAAAATAAATACATCTTCCTAATACATTTTCATATATGAAAAATAATCAATTAATCAAATTTATAATTTATAATTCAGATTAAGGTCAATTTTTCCATATCTAGATAAATCTTCTATTTTGTAAGCCTCTGCATTTCCATATAAAAGAGGGAGAGCATCACCTAAGTGCTTTACCTCTAACCACAGACTGATGGTTCCCCACACACCTTCCAACTAGAAGTGGTCCTATCCCTCAATGAAGAGTATAGACAAAGGAACCCCTACTATGTCATCTAAGTCTCTAGTGTTGTGTTCTACATTAAAAATACAATCATACAACTATAGACTTCTCTAACTAAGCATGACACTACTAACTGGTTATGCAATCATGGAGTACAATCAATTGAAAATTGTATGGAAAGACTTTTGCACTACTTTGGCCAAAGTTTTAAAATATTTCAACCACTTCCTTAAAAAGTGGAGTCATATTTTCACCTATCTCTAACTCGACTTGGAAACCTTTATGACCTATAGCTTAACTTAGACTAATTGTTTGACCAAGTGGTTTGACTTTTCAAAATATTCTTAGTTAAAATGTGATGTTTGGCTAAGTCAGAAGGATTTTTGTGTATAAGGTTATTTTTTATTTTATGTGGCAACTATGGGTTGGTCTAGAGTACAAGTTTATATTTTACGGTACAAGACTTGGAGATAGTTTGAATTTCAAGTTTGTGACTTGTAATTATATATATATATATATATTCCATGTAATTGTTGTTCCTCACTTGACATTTTTTCTTCATCTCATAAGAGACCCCTTTACAATTCATCCCTCACCCATTACATATAAATTATCTTAAATACAAACATTTCATAAAAAAATTCATCCATCGTTTGCAAATAATGTTAGTGTTATACCTATTGATTTTGAAAAGTGTTATGGTAATGGATTTAAGATTATTTCTAAACAAGGCTGTGATACAAATAATGAACATGAAATTCACACTCTCTTAAAACAAACATCACAAGATTCTACAAAATAATTGTTTTTCAATGTCATCCACCCTTTCATAAGACATTTATTCAACCTTTAACCCTACCACCACATGTCCCAACCATAGGTGACCCCCTTCTCGCTCTGCTTCCCTTGGTTGAAATAGAACATATATTATGCACACTATTGCAATGGTAACTAATTGCCCTACAACCTCTTTATGAAAGAAATACTTCTAAAAAAATAACTCAAAACTTTTCTTTTTGTGTATATCATCAAATGTTTAGCCATTCTATTGATGATTGTTGTGCTTTAAAGATAAAATTTTAGTGGTTATTCAATTATATGAAATTGTTATAAATCCATACAAAATAATACATTAATTACTATGGTATTGCTCCTTACTATATGAAATTTTTAGTATCATACGATGAGCTCATTACCATGCATGAGGGCACAAAACATTTTGTGTACCATATTTTATCAATGGGGAGTAACACGATAGTATCCACATCTAGCTGTCATTTTCTGTAAACTTAGAGGGCAAGGATAGCTAGTATTGTGAGGAGTTTATTCTTTCTAAAGGATAGCTAATATTCATTCATTATCTCCTAAAGATATTAGTGTAGCAAGTACACTAAAATTTTAATGGGGGAATATTCCCCACCCTATTAGGCAAAATTTTAAGAATACATCTCCATATGATGACCCTTTAGTGGCAATATTATATATTATATCCCCTAAAGTGTGGCCTTGCATCATCTAGTGATGCCCCTTTAGTGGTAGTATTATGCATGATATCCCTTAAAGTGTGTTCTTTCATCTTCAAGTGATGCCCCTTTAGTGGTGGTGTTATGCATGCTATCCCCTAAATGATTTCCTTGCATCCCATGTTGTGTCCATTTAGTGGTGGTATTATTGATGATACCCCCTAAAGTGTAGCCTTGCAAATTGTTCATGTTCACCTTTCATGGTGGTGTTTTTCTAATGTCCCCGAAGGTGCAGATTTATGATTCATCCCCGATGACATTAAAATTTTGTACACACCTTGAGGTGATTTGTCCCTCATGATGTTAAACTTTTGTACACCCCTAGAGGTCATTCATCCCCTGTGAGGTTTAAAAACCCCAATAATATTAAAATTTTATGTGCTCCCTGATGCATGATTCATAAAATAGTCCATGGATTTGGCATAACACAACTTGTTGATTTATGAACATGATAATTTTAATATGGCCAGCTAGCATAAGATAACTTTCTTGCTAGTGGAGCCATGTGTTTCATGAGTAAACTAGCATAACATATCTTGCTATCCATATTAAATGCATCATATTCCATGGACACCTAGCATAATGTAGCTTGATAGCTAGTGAATCTATGTAGCACATGAGTGAGATAGTACAACATAGCTTTCTAGTCCTTATGAGAGCACCATTTTTTCTAACACCATATTTGATAGATCACGTTGGGTATTTGAGACAAATTTTGGATAAAGTTCCATTTACCTTATCGAATTAGATCAATTTTAGTGTACTAACCTTTAGTTTATTTTTTACTTTTATTGTTTTTTGAAACATAGATTTTAGGACCCAATGGACTCTCTAACTCTTATAGGGTTTTTCACCCAAAAGGAGAGAGATTAGATCCTAAAATTCTTATGTGACATTCAAATTAAGATGTATGCAATGAGATATGATGTAAATGAGTTTAAATAAATGTGGTTGACTAGTTAAAATAATCTAAAATGAATGTTAAATTGCAATTTATGCTTTGTTTGAAAACACATTATGAGTTGCAACAACTATGAAAGATGAAGAAATAGAAAGAAATATGCAGAACATAAAAAAAAGGATGAAATAATAGTGCACCTGGAGGTAGAATGATGTCACTAGAAGGTTATAGAATGTCTCTAAAATTTCTATAAATGGCCACTGGGACTCATTCGCCAAGCATGGTGAATCAGTCCCGCTTCTACTAAAATCTTCTAGAAACCTATTTCTAAATGCCGAAAGTTGAAATATCAAAAAATTAATTTTTAGCCCTATAGGTGGGAATCATTCTCTAAGGGTGGTGAATTAGTTCACCTACAAAAATCTGGAAAATCAGAGGAAGATTCTAAGGAATTAGATCTATATTTCTGCTTCCTATAGGTCTTTGCTCCTGAAATTGATAGATTCAGGTTTGAAAGTGACTTTTCCTTGATAATTTGACTTGAATGACAGGAGGATGACTTGAATAAATTTGTAATGCAATATTCAATGATTTTCAAGCTTCCAAAGGACCTAAATTTGTAAACAAACAAAACAAGAATTGTTGATTATTGAGGCATGGGGGTTTGCCTTGGTCAAACCCCATTTAGGTAATTAAACCAAAATGATGAAAGAACATAAGGAAGCATGCAACAATGGAGTAGATTACCTTAAAATGATTATCGATATTGAATTTATATTGCAATACATGTAGATTCATCCCTTGAATGCTTTAGAATGCTCACTTGGAGACTTCTAATGGAGAAACCTTAAGTTGCTTGACTTAAAATAGAAAGTGGATGATGAATTCAAGATGAGAGATCTAATAATGACTTGTTAGATGTAAAATGAGGGTAAAAATACTTATTTATAGACAAGTGTGCATTAATACCTAATTATACCTCATCACAGGTTGACATAAAGTGAAAACAAACTTTAAATTTCACCTTTTCCTGCTCAAGGGTCAAAATGGGGCCAAATAGGACTCATTCGATAGGCATGGAAAATGGGTCCCACCTAGATGGGACTCATTCTCCAAGCATGGCGAATGGGTCCCACAGGTTCCATTCCAACACCTATGAAGCTAAGGAGATGGGAAATAAGGTTTAAACTGCTATCTTGTCGGGTGTTTGATCAATTAAAGCTTTGGGATGCACAATATGGGTGCAATAGGACATGTTGGTGATGATGTAAGTGTTGAGTAGGGCTTGGGACACATAGATCAATGTGAAAGTGTAATTAAATGTACTTTACAACACTAAAATAAGGTCCACATAGCCTAGAAATGCACAAGAACCAATGTAGATGTGTAATTCACATTACAACACTAGTTTATCATTAAGTTCATATTAATAATCTTCTAGATTGATGTAATAATGTTATTATAATGTTGAATTACGAAGAAATAGGTTAATTAAGTCTAGAAAAGCGTGAAATCATCTTACAAGACTTTACAACACCTTTACAAGACATTATTAAAAGAATATTGTTTGATTTTCAAGGGTCCAAGACCTAGAGTGGACACATATAATGCCTCACAACACTAGATTAGGGCCTCACTAAGTCTAATTAATCTCATGTCAAGAAATGGGTACAATTTTTGATGACACACTTGTGTTGTGTTGTGTTATTATGTGTCTACCTTGTGTCTTATGCATGTTTTTATTGTGTTGCATCATGTTTTATGTGTTTGCAATATATTTTGCTTTTGCATTATGTTAGTATTATTTCTTCTTCATGTATGCTCCATGTTTTTCATGTTCCATTGCACCTCATGTGTGTGTATTTCTTTTCCCTTACATTGTTTTTCCATATGATCTTGAACTATGGCCTAGCACATCCCTTAGATTCAAAGTCATCTTGCCTCTCTAATTTTTCAGATAAGAAAACCCTTCTTGGCTTATCCTTTAGTGTGAGCATCAACATAAGTTCACAATCCCACTAAAGTGATGGCTAAGTGTATGATGATAAATTTTCCTCCTCGACAATTCCATATTAGGTTTAGCTCCCCATTATGTACCTAGACCCAATTATGCATTTAATTTTCCCATTTTATAATTATTGTTTAGTTGAAAAATCAATGCTCTTATGGTTGAAAAAATAGAACAAAGATATTTGCTAGAAGGGTATCCTAGGGTATGATTTCAGATTACAAGAGGGGTTCATCACCAAGCTAGGGCTTGGAAAAAGATAATGAAATGCAAGATTTAATGACTCAACTCAATGATGCATAAAACCTCACTAAATGAACTTTAAATGCAAATAAATCAAAATAGAAAGCAACAAAATCAAAAGTGTTCACTTGGAAACTTGTAGAGGAATGAATGAAGATTGTAAATGTTGCAAATCCTTAAATTTTGGACTAATGGACTCATTTTCTATTCTGGGTGAATCAATCCTGGTTCTAGGTTTCTGCATAGAAACAAGTTTCAAGAAAAAAAGGGTATCTAAATTTGCAAAGCTCTTTGAGAAACTCCTACAGTGGGACTCATTTTCCACTTGTGGTGAATCAGTCCCATTCTAATTTTTTGAGAATTCAAAGTTTGAATTTGTTCTTCTTAGTTGGTTCAATCTACTTCTTCATGTTTCCTAATCTAAAACCTTGATTTCAGGGTTGTAGGTGATTTTTTGGTGAAGATTATGACCTTGCAAATGGGGAGACAACTCCAACAAATTTCTCCAAGCTTGTAACCTAATATTCAATGATCCTTTACACTCAAAGAAACCTAGACCTGCAATAACACATATAAAAAGGATAAAGACTTGTTGATTGTTAGTGCATGGGGGTTTTTCTTGGTCAAACCCCTTGTAGGTAATTAAACCAAATGATCAAAAAATGAAAGATGAACTTAAAACATGAAACATGAACAATGATACCTTGGTTGATGTCTTGTAAATGTACAACTCAACATGAAATGGCCATGAAGGATGTAGATCTTGATCTTGACAATATGTGTAGAGCAATGCTTGATCTTAGATCTTCAATGGTGCAAAATAGTTAACCCTAGCTCAATAACATGCTTGATGATTGATATGCTTACATGATGATTTATCTTGAATTGTTGCAACAATTGATGAATAATTTTTTCGTTGAATTCTTTAAAACTGATCTTGAATTCTCTCTAGATGATCTTGTGAAGTCTTGGAATGCTTAAATCTTTAATGCTTGGCTTGCTATCATGAATCCTTGATGAAATAATTATTTGGAATATTTTTTATATAGGAAACCAAGCTTATATCCTGTGTATTAGATCCCAAAGGCCAACATACACAAAATTTGAACTTAAAACCTAAATTTTTCTCATTGAAAACCTCAAAAATAGGCCAAATGGGACTTATTCACCATCTATGTTGAATGGGTCTCACTTGTATGGGACTCATTCTCCCAAAGTGGTGAATGGGTCCCACAAGGCCTATTTTTCTTACTAAAGTATCAGGGAGTGTGCAAACTAAGTTTATATGTTGATATTGTCAACTTTTTGATTGAAATATGCCCTGGGATTCATAATATAGGGTCTTCGGGGCCTATTAATGATGATATTAAGGTTATAAATGCAAGAGGTCCCTAAATCCAATGTGAAAGTGTAAATAAATACTTTTTACAACACTAAATTAAGGAAAAATTAGGTCTATTTAGCCTAGACAGGCCCAAAATCCCATGTGAACGTGTAAAACACATTAAAACACTAGATTAGGTCCACCTTAGTTTATAATCCTCCTAAATTTAGTGTGAAGGTGTAAATAAATACACTTTACAACATTAAATTTAGGGAAAATTTAAGTTTATTTAGCTTGGAAGGGCCCAAAACCTGATGTGGATGTGTAAAATTCATCACAACACTAGTTGAAGGTGATATCAAGTCTAATATATCATTAATTATTCCCAAATAAAGTGTGAAAATGTACACAACGACATTTTTTGAAACTACTAAATAATAAGAAAATGTGTGCTTTATGGCCTAGGTCATACAACACCACTCTTCTCCAATTATCATTCAAAAATTCCCTAGGGTCCCAAATTAGACTGACTATATCAATACAAACGTGAGTCAATTCTCAACAAGGAAGACCTAGGGGGGATCTTTATGCTTTGAAGGGTTCACCACCAAGAAAAATCTTGGAAAAGATAACTTGACATTCAACTCACAAAACCTAGTAATGCAAGCCAAATGATGGATGAAAATGAAAAAATTAAGTAACAAGTTCAGATGTATGTACTTGAGAAGTATGGAAATGTAATGAGGATTCTAGAAATGCAAAAATGTTGTCAAAATATGCTAAGGAGGACTAAGATTCCCTTAGTGTTGTCTTAGTACCGCTGCGAGTTTTAAGGGAAATGCCTAGAATCTTCAGATGTTGGAACATAGTTTGAAAGAATCTCTACAAAATACTCTTAAGAAGACTAATATTCTATTATTGTTGTCTCAGTCCCATCTTGAATTTATGAAATCTCTGAATGTGATCTTGAGGCTCAATGTATGCACTTCCTTCTTCTCAAATCTAAGGTCTTGAAACTTGCATATTTGGCCTATAGGTGAGTTTCCATGAAGATGACAAATTTGCATTTCAAATGATCTTCAAGGACCTTCAATCTAAATCTAAAAACACAAACATGCAAGAGAGTAAAACCTTGTTGATTGTTAGTAAATGGGGATTTTCCTTGGTCAAACCCCTTGTTGGTAATTAAACCTTGGAATGAAATGAAATAATGGAGGGAAATGATGAATGAACAAAGTGCTATGTTGCAATTCACCAAATCCTTGTTATGAAATCTGTAAACTTGTGTGAAGTGGCTAGCTGGAATGTAGATCTTGACTTGAATTGCTTACTTGAATCAAAACCCTACATAAAAAATGTTAGCTCAAAAACACACAAGATGCAAGAATATCTTTGACATGATGCTTGAATCTTGATGATGGATCCAAATACTTGATGAATTGATATTGAATGATCTTATGAACTCATTTATGCTACTAGGAATTCTCTCACAAAAGTTTTGTATTACTTGTAAACTTGCTTAGAGAAAATGAGTGAAAGAACCTTATATTAATACTTATTCATATACTTAATATCCCGAAATTACAACACAACAAGCTAGCACATGAATTCATTAATTAAAGAAGGCTATACCAAGATTTGAAATTAAATCCCAAAAATAACCTAAGGGGGACTAAGACACCCTAGGTGGCAAGTATGTGCATGATCATCATGGAAAAAATAGGCCTTTAAGTGGTGAAAAATTCAGAAAAATCAGAGTTAGGCAACTTGACATAAAAATTTGAATAAATTATCTATATTATTCCAAAAATATGTAAGAATAGAATCTATAGAAAATTGGATGCAGTTTCTAAACTACTAGGGTTTTTCTTTAAAAAAAAACATCTATTTGGTGAAAATTTAAAATTTCAATGCAGTAATACTTAAATTTCAGGGAAAAAAGAAGTAGGTGTTTGTTTGACCACCCAAACCACAATAAAATGATAATATTTTAGATATAAGTACAAGACTCATGTCTCGATGTGATGCATATTTTTGTAATTTTTTTCTAAGTAAATAATTAATTATAAATTTTTATTACAACTTTTAAAAAAATATAAACTCTGATGTCTAATCTTTAACTTGGTCAAAACTTCATGATTTTTTTAATCCTATATTATGCAAAGCATAGAATGATGCATGTTTTGATTCAAAATGTGATATTGTTTGAAAGCTATAGATGTTTTCAATCAACCTATCAATCAAGACTTTAGTTTTAATTCAAATAGAAAATGAATAATAATTATTTATTAAATTCAAAGTAAAGCATAATTTATATTGGTGGAAATCTAAGAATCTCCTTTAAAAACCCTTTTTGTTTCATCAATTTTGGGTAAAAAGAAGTCATCAGCCACATACCCTACACAAACCCATCATATTGCCACTTTTTGGCCCATCATGATCCTGCACATACCCTAGCGTCTTAGTCCTAAGGCATGAAACTCAAGGTATAAATTCCAAAAATAGGCCCATTTAAGGTGCATTTGAAATCAAGGTCCCAAGACCTTTGGAGGACAAAGATTCCCTAGGTGGTGTCTTACTCCCAGTCCAAAAATTAGAGACACAAAACCATAATCATTAAATTATCATTTATCCTTTGATGTTTTTGGACATTAGCCATAAAAAGATACAATTTATTAGGTTTTTGGATGCAAAATAGGA
Organism: Sequoia sempervirens; assembly: GCA_007258455.2. NCBI lineage: Eukaryota > Viridiplantae > Streptophyta > Pinopsida > Cupressales > Cupressaceae > Sequoia > Sequoia sempervirens. The sequence goes on along the minus strand of VDFB02075321.1, from coordinate 52,314,918 downwards.
ACAATTAAGACAAATAAGGATAAAATAGCAAGGTGGGCCCAAACAAGTGTGAAAATGCAAGGGTATGCATTTTCCTACACTACATTTATCCCCAAATTTAGTGAGAGTAATAACTTGCTTCAAACTCACACTAAAGTAGCCAACCACACAATCAAGAGGGGTTCAAATGTAAAAATCTTAGTGAACCATATATTTTTGGATCTATGTACTTCTCTTGCACTCTTAGGGTTTTTCACCGAAAAGGAGAGAGATAAACCTCAAAAACCTAAGTGGTTCACCCAATATAAGATATGTATGATGAAATTATGTATAAATTAAATGTTATAGATGTAACTAATTGATAATATTGATTGATTAAGTATGCTAAACTATTTAAATGCAACTTGTTTGAAGACACATTGTGTTATGTAGAAATGAACTAGAAATGAATGCAAAACTTAACAGAAATGAATCAAACTAAAAGTGTGCACCTTGGATCTTGATGAAGGTTGGAAAATACATCTATAAGGCTGATAATACTAAAATTTTAGGCCTGGTGGGACTCATTCGCCACTCTGGACAAATCAATCCCAATTCTAGATGATTGTACTAGAAACCGTTTTAGCCAAAAGGGTGTCCAAATCTACAAAAATATTCAGAAAACATATACAATGGGACTCATTCATGAATAATGGAAAATTTTTCCACTTTGGACATTTTAAAAACTCAAAGATGGAATCTGTAGCTTTCAGATTTCCCAATTTGCACCTCTAGGTGTCCGGATTTGAAAATTTCAATTTTGGGCCTATAAGTGACTTTTTCTAGATATTTTTGACTTGAATGATGAAGAGGTGAATTGAATAACTTTTCAACTTAATCTTCAATCATTTCTAAGCTTCCAAGAGTCCTAAATCTGCAAACACACAAGAAGAGAAGAGAAAATGTTGAATATTAAGGCATGGGTGTTTGCCTTGCTCAAACCCCTTTTAGGTAATTAAACCAAAATGATGAAATAATGAAATGAAACATGAAAAATGAAATTTATTACCTTACCATGATGATTGATCTTAAATTTTTGCAACAAAACAACAAGATTTAGCCCTTGAATGCTTTAGAAAGATAACTCAATGACTTCTAATGAAGAAACCCTAGCTTGCTTGACTTGGATGAGAAGATAGATGATGAATTAAAGATGAGAGATGTAAATATGGGTTGTTAGATATAAAATGAGGATAAAAACACTTATTTATAGACAATTGTGCCTTAGTAACCCAATTATACCTCATCACAGGCTGACATGTAGAAAAAATAAAGTTAAAACCTAATTTTTCCCACTGAAACCTCAAAAATGACTCAAAATGGGACTCATTCACCACTAATGGTGAATGGGCCCCACCTAGAAGGGACGAATTCACCACTAATAGGGAATGGGTCCCATAGGGGTCCTTTTTGCTAGTTGGAATGTTGACAAGTAAGAAAATTAGACTTATATGATGATTATGTATGTTATTTGATCAAATTATGCATCGAGATGCACAATATGGATTAATACGGGCATATTAATGATGATATAAAATTGAATTAGGTCTTGAGACACATAATTCAATGTGAAAGTGTAATTAAATACACTTTACAACACTAAAATGAGGTCCACACGGCCTAGGAAGGCATAAGAATCAATGTGAATGTGCAAGACACATTACAACACTAATTTAACATTAAGTTTAATTGAAAAGCTTTATAAATTGATGTGATAATGTTATTAAAAACATTTTATAATTTTTAATTAAAGAGAAATACTTTCATTAAGTCTAGAAAAGCATAAAAGTCCTTTACAAGACTCTATAACACCTTTACAAGACATCAATAAACATATTTTATTCAATTTGAAAAGGTCAAAGACCTAGCATGGATGAATAAAATACCTCAAAACACTAAATCAAGGCCTCCTTAAGTCCATTTTCTCATGAATTAATCCCATGCCAAGCAAAGGGTCCTTTTTTCTATGCCACATTTAGCCCACACTTTAGTGAGAGGATGAACTAACTTCAAACTCACACTAAAGTAGACATTCAAAAGAGATTCTTATGTATAGATGCAGATGACAAAGAATGGAAAATATCAAGGAGGTTGTGCAAGCTCACAGGATCAAAGATCCTAAGTCAAAGCATCAAGATACAAAATCATGCAATGACCAGAACTAAAGGAAAGAGAGATGGGGTGAAAAAGATGTAGTCACTCTGGGCGCACAGAACTTTAGGTCATCTATGGGGTGAGAAGGCCACAACATACTCACTCTAGGCCCATGGAACTCCTGATCATCCATGGCATGAGAAATCCCAAAAAGAAGTAAGATACATACACTAGTTGGTATGCACTCACAAACACAAAAGTGGCTATGGGGAAAATTCATGCCACTAGCTGGGCTTCCTGCTCAACCATATCAAAGTTATACCTCTTGATAACTTTAATAAGGTGCCACAAAGCAATAGAAAAAGGTTGTCAACTTGAGCTTCATGAGACAAGCAAAGCTTCAAACTCATGAACAAATAAGATGGCACTATAGGCATGCAAGTTGTGTTATGCAAGGTGGCGATACAAAATGCAACAATGTAAAAATGTAAAAATGCAATAATGTAAAATGTAAAGGATGTTCAAAGGAGTCTTGTTTAGTTTATGTAAGGTTAGTCACTTAGGGATCATTGTGTCTAATGTCTCCAAGAGAGGGCCAATCAAAGAATATTATATCCACAACTTAGGGGATGCAGTGCATCGCATCAAGACACAAAGAGGAATGCAATATGCTAAGAAAGATCACACTTATGAAGGACATCATACCCAATGCCATCCACAAAGTGAAAAATGCATCATATAAATGACAAGGCTGCACTAGGAACCAAGAATGCAAATGAATTATGGTAATGTATGCCCCCCACTTTAAAAGAATTGCTACACATCTTTTTGTGATAAATTTCTTTAAAGTAGAGAAGGGAAGAAAAAGAAAAAATAAAACAAGACATGAGATCCAACTTAGAAATCCCTATTCCAAGTCATATGTTTCGAAGTGAAGCTGCATCATGTCAAGGAAAATGAAACCAAAGAGAGGGAGTATGTCACATGCAACTCAATCTTAAGGCATGTCATTCACATCCCAAGATTGCTCTTGATATGTTCATGAAAGGTTAATTATTAGCCAAAAGAGACAATGACAAGTGACATACAAGGTCAAGGCTATCTAATGCAGAGGAAAAGGTTCACAAAATCCAACCTAGTTCATGAAATAGAATACTCTTTCTTTGTGGAAATTTCAACTACTCACTCTTGAGAAATAAGGCTCCAAATAGGTCCATATAACAAAGAATGTACCCTCAAATCTGCTGAAAAATCACAAATAACTAGGAGCAGCATTTAAAAAACTCATAAAACTATCAAATCAATCATCTTTCTCAAGAAAATCATCTATTAATGCAACAAATACAGAAACCCATACTCAAGGCTTGAACTAAGCTCCATTCAATGAGGGTTTGTAGAAAGTATGCTAAGTTAGAAACCTCATAACAACATGTATCACATTCAATGATGCTGGAATATGTCTGGAAAAACTAAAAAAATCATCAAAAATTGCTGTTCCAAAATATTTCTCACTTTTCCACCCTTGAACCACTCAAATTCACCCAAAACATGCAATTTTAAAAACTAGGGAAGTCTAGGGCATCACCAAAAACATATAAAACCTTATTAAAATCCTCTAAAACCTTGGATATAGTAAGAAAACCTCAAAATGAATCATTTCACAAATTTTTAGAAGTTTCCACTATACAAATTAGAAGAAATCACATTTTCTTTGTATGCAACCCCAAAAACCCTATGTTCAGAACAGTTTTTAGGAATGGACATGTTTGAACCTTTAAATGGAATTATAAAAATTACTGGTAAAAATAAAGTTTTTCCAAAACATCAAGACCTTTCCATCAATACAATTTTCCAGCCTGTATAGGTCCATACATGGACAATTTCTTAAAAATGTTTTCTGAACTGGCTACCTACACAAAAATCATCATAACTTTCTTATTACTCCATGAAAATGAGTGAGACTTGAAAAAATGGAAATATTATTCAATAACCTACACCATAAAACTAATTTTACAAGGTTTGTAGTCTATACTAGTCAGTACAAGGCCTGGAAATTGGGAGAAAACTGTTAGAACTTCAAAACAGGGTATTGAAATTGACAAAATTGATTCCAACTTACATTACCTTCCTTTGTCTCACCTCTCCAAGGCTTAAATAGATGCTTACAACATAAATAATTACTTTCCCTTCATTTACAACTAATTAAATACCCTTTACAACCAAGTGACCCTTCATATTCGTACTTTTGTTCACATTTTGCACTATTGCAATTTTACATGTTTTGCAACTTTTGTAACAAATTGACTCAACCAACCAATTACTAACTTTAAATACATTAAAATATAACCACCCAAGACCTTTTAAAATTATTTTACATAAATTTTACATTCAAATATTTATTTTTTGAAATTTATCCTTTTGAAGGCATTTGTGAGCAAGGTGCTCTTGCACCACTATCGAACTCCTTGTCCCCACTAAGTGCAAGACAAAGGTGAGCCTGAAATGGATGATGGTATGCTACCCCTTGCAATGGATGTAAAACATCTAATGGTGAGTATACTATGATCCTACAACTATTGCATGGCAAGGAGCAGCAACTAATGTTATTTATGTGGATAAAGAAGATTCTTGGAAGAGTCTTGCATGATAGTATTGATGGTGAGTGAAGTAGAATAACCAAGACCATGAGTTGCCTCTTGTGTGTTAGGCTCTATAGGGTTGTAGATACCTTGTGCTTGAGCACCACATCCTTTTCCACTATATCCCTATTGTTTTAGGAGTTTATAACCTTTTCCATAAATCTTTTTCATTACTTTGGAACCAGGTAGTTGTTCATCATTGTGTTTTTCAAGGGTTGTTGTGGAGTTTGTGGCATTGTCTAAAGTGGTTGAGGCAGATTATTTTGAGAGGTTGTCGGAAGGTTGTGTTGATGTGAGGGTTGGTTGTTCTTGTTGCTCATTTTTCTTTTGCGTGAATATATATTCTCCCATAAATGAAAGTGTGAATTCTAAGGATCCCCAATTGTCACCAAATAATTTTGATGGCCATTCTTCATTGTTACATTCAATTTCTATGTTGGATGTTGGAATTAATGATTTCAGAGGACTTGTGGTTCCTTTTTCAAGGTGCAAGCAATTTTTAGGCTCGGGTTCTATTTCAACTTGATAAATCTTATTGCTATAGAAATATTTAATTGTACAATGAAGGTTTGAAGCAAATACATTCATCTCATGAATCCATGGTTGTATTAAAAGAAGATTATACAAAATATCATGAGGCATGCCATGGATAGGAGTCTACAAAATAACCAACCCAATCATAACAGGCAAAGTGATTACACCGAGTGGTTGTTTTGTTATATTGTCAAATCCTCAAATAGAGACAAAATCAGATATTATTTGTGACCTATCAACATATAAGTGATCAAGGAGACTCACACTAGGGTATGTGTAGGATCATCATGGAAAAAATAGGCCCTTAAGTGGCACAAAATTCAGAAAAATCAGAGTTAGGCAACTTGACGTAAAAATTTGAATAAGTTATCTATATTATTTCAAAAATATGTAAGAATATAATCCATAGAAAATTGAATTTAGTTTCTAATCTACTAGGTTTATTTTAAAAAAATAAAAATCTATTTGGTGAAAATTTGAAATTTCAATGCAGTAGTACTTAAATTTCAGGGAAAAAATAAGAAGTAGGTGTTTGTCTGACTGCCCTAACCAGAATAAAATGATAATATTTTTTTGTAATATTTTAGATATAAGTAGAGGACTCATGTCTAGATGTGATGCATATTTTTTTTAATTTTTTTCAGAGTAAATAATTTATTATGAATTTTTTATTACAACTTTTAAAAATCATAAAAACTCATACATGTCTGACCACCTTAACTTGGTCAAAACTTCATGAAATTCAATTTTTATTTTTTTAATCCTATAGTATGCAAATCATAGAATGTGACAAATATTTTGGATTCAAAAAATGTGATACCATTTCAAAGGTATAGAGGTTTTTCAATTAGCCTATCAATCGGGACTTTAGTTTTTAATTCAAAAAGAAAATGAATAATAATAATTTATTAAATTCAAAGTAAAGCATAATTTATATTGGTGGAAAGTTGAGAATATCCTTTAAAGACCCGTTTCATTTCATCAATTTTGGGTAAAACAAAAGTCGTCAGCCACATACCCTACACATACCTATTATATCACCACTTTTTGGCCCATCATGATCCTTCACATACCCACTACACACATTAAGGGCATAGCCATTATCTATGAGAGTGTATTTGATACCTATGCACTTGAAGAAAACAATTATCATAAAGGCATCATGTTGTTTACACAAATCCAAAGGAGGGAGCATATGTTGGTGGAAGGTAATGTCAATATTCTTTTTACGGATGAGAGCTACTACATCATTCAGAGTTGTACCAAGAGGAATTGTGATTTGTTTTAAGGTTGTTTGAAGAATGTTGTGATGATTTGGTGAGTTTAGAAGGAAATCCCAAAGGGAAATTTTCGCTCCTAAGTATTATTTAATTGTTCAATAAGGTCATAATCCCTTTTTTGTGAGATATAATGAGGATCACTAGGTAGGTTGGGTAAAGGTAAAGAGGTTGGGGTTGATTGTGGAGGTTGCAGATTATTTTGAGTGTTATATGTATGATAAATAGTATCACTACTAGATTGCTGCAATGCATTGGTGTTAGGGGGATAGAAGGTGTGTTGCAGTCAATAAGAGGGATGAAGGGGATGGGATGATCAGTAAAGGATGAGTTTAGGTTTATTGGAAGGATGCAGCAGATGTGAAGGTGGGTAGAGGGTATGGTGAGGTTGAATATTGTTAACATCCCTTAACAAGTGAGATTCTTCATTGTCATTGAAGGGGATATTACCTTTGTCTTGCATCATAATATTCTCCCTATAAGGAGAGTTGTTAGGAGAATAAAAAACCACATGTTCATGACAATTAAGGTTTGGTTCATCCAAAATAACTTCATCGCCACAAAGGGAGTTATTAATGGTTTAATGTGTTTGATGATTAAGAATGGGGAGATCAAGGGAAGACTTTATGCAATCATTCAGTGGTTGTAATGACTCATTCTCTTGTTCCACATTATCTTCCCTACTAGGATAGCTTATAATATGTTTATCTAAGTTTGAAACAGGGAAAGTAGCTTCATCACAAGTGGGAGAGGCATCAAGAGAAGAACAAGCATCACATTCTTGTTTTGCAATAATTGGATACTTGTGTTGAATTATGTGTTCTTGGATGGGAAAACCATTAAGAAAGGGAGTAAGAAGATTCTTAGGATTTTCATATGTCTTAAAGGTTTAATCATCTAATGCCAACATATCATCCTCACAAATAATGTGATTGTCACGATTAAAAACATTCTCACAAATAGGGGAGGAATTGGGAGATGAATTTATGGTCTCATAATCATGGTGTGTTGTGTGTTCATCATGATTACTTAGTGTGATGTCCTCTTCTTTAGTAATGTTATATCTAATAGGAGAGGTAAGAGGAGAGAAACAACTCATATTGTCACAACTCTCATCAATTGGTTCTTCTAACACTAAAATATCTGCTTCACAAGTGTGAGATAATAGGAGAAGAAAAAATGTAAGTGTTATGAATATCCAAGGTTTCTTTCACTAAACTAACCTCATCAACAAATGGGGAACTAGGAGAGGGATCAATGATGAACAAAAATAAAGGGGAAAGGACCTCATATTCATATGTTTTTTTAAAAAAATGCTTACAATATTCAATGATATCTAAGAAGATAACATGCAAGATAAGAACTATAGAATTTTGTAATGAAAAAATGATGGAAAGATCAATCTACAATCTTTAAATGTAACAATGTGAAATAAAATATTCAAATGAAGAATAATGTTTTAGATTTAAAAGGTGACTATTGACTGATTATGAGATGTAATAAGATGAGAATGCAAACTTGAAATTAAAACCATGCATGAAATGAGTTAATTAATGCTAGATTTTATGAAATAAATGCTACAAAAATGCAACTAATTGATGTATACAAGTTAAGGCACCAATCAGAAGGCTATAAATTTTTTTTTGAGATCTTTAAAGTGTTGTTTGAAGGCTCAGAAGGGACTGATTCACCCAAGGTGGCAAATGAGTCCCAGTATGGACTTTTTCCAAAATTTTCAAAAATTTGTGATTGATTTTAATGCTTCTAGAGTGTTATGATGCAGATCTAATTGAAAAATGAAGAATTTTAGAGAGTGGAAATGGATTTAGATGCTAACAATGCAACCTAAATCCACTTTTTTATTAATGTAAAATCTAACACCTAGGATGCACATTAATCATGAAAATCCTAATGAAAGCTCAATAAAATCCTAGACAAGAATGTGATCAAAAAGCATGTTCACCAAAATAAACCATAGATTTTTGGGTCTGTGTACTTCTCTTGCACTCTTAGGGTTTTTCACCTAAAAGGAGAGAGATAAACCTCAAAAACCTAAGTGGTTCACTCAATCTAAGATATGTATGATGAAATTATGTCTAAATTAAATGTTCTAGATGAAAATAATTAATAATATTGATTGATTAAGTATGCTAATCTATTGAAATGCAACTTGTTTGAAAACACATTGTGTTATGTAGAAATGAACTAGAAATGAATGCAGAACTTAATAGAAATGAATCAAACTAAAAGTGTGCACCTAGAATCCTGATGAAGGCTATTGATACTAAAATTTAGGCCTGGTGGGACTCATTCACCACTCTTGGTGAATCAGTCCCAGTTCTGGATGACTGTATGAGAGCCCGTTTTAGCCAAAAGGGTGTCTGAATCTACAAAAATATTCAAAAAAATGTATAGTGTGACTCATTCACCACTAATGGTGAATTATTCCTCTTTGGACTATTTTAAAACTCAAAAATGGAATTTGTAGCTTTCAAATTGCACAATCTGCACCTCCAAGTGTTTGGATTTGAAATTGCCAAATTTGGGCCTAAAGTGACTTTTTCTTGATATTTTTGACTTGAATGATGAAGAGGTGACTTTAATAACTTTTAAATTGATATTAAATTATTTATAAGCTTCCAAGAGTCTTAAATCTGCAAACACACAAGAAGAGAACACATAATGTTGAACATTAAGGTATGAGGGTTTGCCTTGCTCAGACCTCTTTTAGGTAATTATACCAAAATGATGAAATAATGGAATGAAACATGAAAAATGAAATTTATTGCTTTACCATGACAATTTATCATGATTTTTTGCAAAAAAACATGAAGATTCAACCCTTGAATGCTTTAGAAAGCTAACTTGATGACTTCTAATGAAGAAACCCTAGCTTGCTTGACTTGGATGAGAAGATAGATGATGAATTAAAGATGAGAGATGTAAATATGGGATGTTAGATATAAAATGAGGATAAAAATAATTATTTATAGACAATTGTGTCTTAGTATCCCAATTATACCTCATCACAAGTCGACATGTAGAAAAATTAAAGTTAAAACCTAATTTTTCCTAGTCAAACTCTGAAAATGACTCAAAATGAGACTCATTCACCACTTATGGTGAATGGGTCCCACCTAGATGGGACTAATTCGCCACTAATGATGAATGGGTCCCATAAGGGTCATTTTTTCTAGTTGGAATGTTGAGAAGTAAGAAAATTAGGCCTATATGATGACTATGTATGTTATTTGATTAAATTATGCCTCGAGATGCACAATATGGGTTAATAGGGGTATAGTAATGATGATATAAAAGTAAATTAGGGCTTGAGACACATAATTCAATGTGAAGGTTGTTAGTGTAATTAATATTTAATTACGCTTGCATAAGTTTACTTAGGCATTATTTATTTCCTAGGTTATAGGATCTTATCTTTATCTTTCGAGCTATCTTGTTGCTCAAGATAAGATTAGGTATTCTCATCTTTGCTTTTATAAAGCAAATTATCTCTTGTAATTAATTGATCTTTTTTCGAATATATCAAATTGCATGTTTTTATGCAATCTCTTGCTTTTTCGTTTTCCTCTTCTGTGGAAGGTATTTTCTGGTTTGCAATTAGATCTTGGCAATTCTAACATGGTATCAGAGCCTCGATTTGTAGCCCCTTCTCAGCATTTTCGGAGGAACACAGTGCAGAGCTTGTTCGAGGTCCCTCGAGGGTTTCAATCCTTGAGTACATTTATGCAGCATCTTGGATCAGATCGAGGTTTTCCGTTGGATTCAGAGCGCTGGAAAAAGTCAGAAATGGCTTTCGTTTTATTCATTTTCATCACCGATTGCCAGATCTGCGAGGGTTGTAAGATCGGTGATTTATCTGTTAGATCTGGGGGTCGCCTGATTTTCGGAGCACTTTGGGCCCAAACGGACCTTGCCGTTGGATTCGCAGCGCCCAAAAACCCCCATTTTCATATAAAGCATGTCCGATTTGGACACTGTCGACCGGAGAAGCAAATTTTTTTTGCCCAAGGGCCGTACGGCCCCCAGGCACAGTTTTCGAGGCACAAATATCGAAAAAAAATCAAAAAACTATTAAAAAAATCAAAAATTTTGGTATTTTTTGGCGCCGCCAGTTATAAAGGGCTGAGCTACCCGGCGGCCACCGGGCGGCCACCAGGCGGCCGCCGGTGCACCACCGCCGCCGGTGGCTCCCCCATAATGCTCCTCCGCCGGACTTTGCAGCCAGCCCCTGAGGGCTTAAGTCACCAGCCGAGGGTCTTTTCGGCGACCAGGCGCCTAGATCTAGCCCCCGCCTGGCCTCCAGCACCCTGCGCCGGTCATATCGGTGTCCAGGGGCTCCGCCGCCGGGCTCTGTGTTTTAGCCTCCTGGTCCGCCCAGGCGACCAGGGGCTTTATTTTTTAGCCCCTGAGGGCTCTACATGGCTGAATCGAACAATTTTTGAGCAGTTTTACGGAAACGCACATAACTTTCACATACGGTGTCATTTTTTTGCAAACGAGATATCACCGGAAAGCTGTTTCCGAGCTCTACGCATTGGTGCTGGTGAGATCCTCTGGTTTTTCATTTTTGATTTTTTTCTGCCTCGGAAGTCAGATGTTGCTTTTTTCACTCTGGGATCCATATCTTTTGACTCGCTTATCCAATTTTCATGATTTTTGCAGCGTTGGAAAGCTGGTTTCGGCCTCTATGCAGATCTGAGGTCTTTTCCAGAAAATGTGTAACTTTTTAAGGCATGCATTTTTTTTTGTTTCATGCTCTAGGTTTGCATTTTCACTCATGTTTCTGTATTTTTTTGCATCATCTCCTTATGCAATCATTGGGTATTGTAATAACAAACTGATATAAAGTTCCATTCTGGGGGGTTTCATGCATAATAATCTGATTAGAGTGTTTTTTTTCACTTTGATCCCATATTCCATCTTGTTTTGATGGCAACTCACATGAGTCTATCTGGTCTCTTAGTTTCTTTTGGCCACAATTCTTGTCTTGCTTGACACATGTCGGATTCATTGGTTCACACTTCAGATTGAGAGCCTATGGTTAATGATCCAAATTGGATCCATCTCAATTTGAGGGCCATGTTTTTGTGGTTATTGTTCCAGAGTCTTTTTTTTGGTACTCCTTCCCATGGAAGAGTTTTAGTCTCAGTTTGGCATCGGCATCGAGATACATGGTTTCCAGATTATGTCATCATCTCATCTCCTATTGCTTCATAGATTCCAGAGTTGATCCAGTTTGGAGTTTTCGAGTGTTCCGTGGCATCGGGTCTTCTGTTGCTTTAATCATGATTCCTTGAGTCAATCAGTGACTCTCATCCGGTTTCAGTAGTATACAGAAGAATATTTCCTTGCTTGCCTATATCAAGTTCCAGTGTTACTCTACAGAGTTCTTCCAGTGATTCTTCGCAGCAGTTCATCTCATTGAGGGGGGTTTTCTCTCTCTTTACATTTGTACATGAGTACCTGATCAGGCCTTGTTGCCGGGACTCATATTTGCACAATAATTTACTTCTCCCTAAGTTGCACTTATGGGGGGGTGTTAGTGTAATTAATATTTAATTACGCTTGCATAAGTTTACTTAGGCATTATTTATTTCCTAGGTTATAGGATCTTATCTTTATCTTTCGAGCTATCTTGTTGCTCAAGATAAGATTAGGTATTCTCATCTTTGCTTTTATAAAGCAAATTATCTCTTGTGATTAATTGATCTTTTTTCGAATATATCAAATTGCATGTTTTTATGCAATCTCTTGCTTTTTCGTTTTCCTCTTCTGTGGAAGGTATTTTCTGGTTTGCAATTAGATCTTGGCAATTCTAACAAAGGTGTAATTAAATACACTTTACAACACTAAAATGAGGTCCACACAGCCTATGAAGGCACAAGAATCAATGTGAATGTGTAAGACACATTACAACACTAATTTAACATCAAGTTTAATTCAAAAGCCTTCTAAAATGATGTGATAATTTTATTAAACTCATTTTATAATGTTGAATTAAAGAGAAATAGGTTCATTAATTTTAGAAAAGCATGAAATTCCTTTACAAGACATCAATAAACATATTTTATTCAATTTTCAAAGGTCCAAGACCTAGTGTGGACACATAAAATACCTCACAACACTAATTCAAGGCCTCATTAAGTCCATTTTATCATGAATTAATCCCATGTCAAGCAAAGGGTCTGTTTTTCTATGACACTGTTAGTAAGATAGGATGACAATAATCAAGAGTGTGGCCAAGCCTCCAGGATCAAGATCCTATGAGAAACCAACATAGGAACAAAGGAACATACTTGTAGATGATATATGAAGCAATAACTAGATTACCAACATACACCATCAAAGATAGAGAAGCAAAAAGAGAAAAAGAAAAAAATGCAATGGATCAAGCTTCGATTGGCCATCCAATGTGTTGTGGACTAGGTCTAGGTTGTTTGTCCAAAAAAGGGTTTACAAGTGGAATGCACTATCCACTATGAAAAAAAAATGTATGCTCACAAGGGCTATTGAATCTAGTTTTCCACTGAGTGAGCTCGAAGAGATCCATATCAAAGTCATACCCCCATGACTATGATAAGGACAAAGAGAAAATGCATGCTTACAAGGGCGAGTGAATCTAGTTGTTCACTAGGTGATCCCCAAGGAACCATATAAAAGCCATACCTCCATGACTTTAATAAGGTACAAAAATGCATGCTCACAAGGGCTAGTGAAGCTAATTGTTCACTAGGTGAGCCCCAAGAAACCATATCAAAGCCATACCTCCATGACTTTAATAAGGTGAAAAAATAAAATGCAACAAGAAAGAGGGATGTTTGAAGGTTTTTTTCTTAGTTTGTGTGAGGTATTAATCTTAGGGGACATTGTTCCTAATGTCTCCAAGAGAGGACCAATCAAAGGATACAAATATTCACAACTTAGGGAATGCAGTGTGTTTCATCACCACTAAGAGGAATATATTATGCTAAGATACATCAAGCTCTTGAAGGATAGTACTCCCAATGTCACCACAAAGAGAAAAGGACATCACATGAAATAAGAAAATCACATCAAGGAACATGGAAACAAATGCAAATGAAATCATGCTAAGATAATGCCAATGTGATACCAATGTATGCCCCCACTTTAAAGAAATTGTTGAACACCATGCCATGAGCAATTACTTTAAAGAAGACAAACATGAAAAAGAAAAAGGAAAAGAGGGTTGCCCCCAGAAACACACAAAGGATCTATGGATTCAAGGTCAGTATCTATCTTTGTTGCAATGATATTAGAGATCTAGGAATTTCCATCATTCCCCAAACACATAGAGAACTGGAAGAATGACATAAAGAGAGTGAAAAAAAAGAAAAACCTGTTGGGTCAACATGGAAGAGACATAGGGTGTCTTGACACCTTGCATCATCCCCAAAAAGAAAACACAAGAAAAAAATGAAAGGATAAAGGAAAGATAAGGAAAAATCTTTTGGGTAAACATGGAAGAGACATGGGGTGTCTCAACATCTTGTGTCATCCCCAAAAGGAAAACACAAGATAAAAAATAAAAGGAAAAGAAAATATGAGGAAAATCCTTTTGGGTGAACATGGAAGAGACATAGGGTGTCTCAACACCTTGCGTCATCCCCAAAAGGAAAATAGAAAACAAAAATGGAAAGATAAATAAAAGGTAAAGACAAATGAAAAGGTCAAAATCATATGACATATAGAAGAATGAAGGTACAAATAGAGGAATGCACATAGAGAGGAAACACTAAAATATATAGGGATCACATAACACACATGAAATCAACCAAAAAGAAAGCAAAAAGACTAGCAAAGCACATGCGAGTCAACCATCCAACAGGTCATTTGCATTCTTGTATTGTTCAGTATATGTGGAATGTAGATATCTAGCGAGAGGGACAACAACAAGTGTATTACTAGGAGAACCACTAGGTTCAACATGTGGTAAATCACTCGGTTTAGGAGGATCATCACAGTTGTTATCATCTAAGTTCATAGAAGAGGAAAATAGAAAATTCAACTCATTATGCACTTGATCATCAATTTTAGTAGTTTCTTCATCGTCATCCAAATTAACCACAATAGGAGGATGGATGACAATATCCATAAAAGGTGTTGGTCCTTGTTGTTTTGGAGACATAGGATCTGTTGGTTCTAGTAATGGATGAGGATCATCGTTTATTGCTTCTATCAAATTCATATTTTGATTTTCTATGTTGTTCTCTTCATTCATTTTTTGAGAAATATCATGACATCTATGCCTACACTCTCTAGCATTTCATTTTCTTTTAATAAAATTTCCAAGTTGTATTTGTGTAGGAGTAGGGTTTTCAACCATAGGTTCCTTTGTGTTCTTGTGAGGGAAGAAATGAGGAAACCATGGAAGGTTTCTCAACCACTATCTCTTTGGATTTATAAATTTTCTTAGGATGGGGATTAGGACTTGTTTGTTTCTCTCTTGGCCATTTTTAGGAAATATGCAAGGTATTTTTTATGGATGGGTCTTGGTTAGTCAAGAGGGATTTAAGCTCAATATTATTTTCTTCAAGGGGTGGAGGTTCAATCATTGATGGAGGAAATTTTTTGAGGGATAACTTGGCTATGCATTTTGATTTGAAATTTTCATAGGATAGGAAAAGGAAGTCTTCACACCTGCTCTTATAGGTTCCATGGGTTCAACCCAAAAATAGTCTAAAGAAAAATTTCCATGAGAAGATGGAGGTCTAAATGCACTATGATTCACAGTGAATATTTCATTTTCGATTGGAAACTTTAAACACTTATGGACAATGGATGGGACTTCATTCATGGAGCAAAGCAATTTGTAGGCTAACATTACATGGAATTGATCTAAATTAGTGATGATAGAGAATTATACATTTAATTTCTTTGGTCCTACTTGTAAAGGGAGTGTGATTGATCCCTTTGTAGCACAAGCAAAACCATCATGCATTTATATATCCATTCTTTCAGTTTATCACATCTATCTTCAGTAAGTTTATGCACATATAAGAGTTCCTTTGTGATCACATTCTCTCCACGTATGGGATCAATTGAAATCCTAGGAGAGTTTCTGTCATTAGTTCTACCAACTATGTAAAGAGGACCATAAGTTGCATTTTTTATTGTTTCTTTTGAAGAGAAAGTAATGTCAATGGGCATTATGGTTTGTTGTTTATGAGAGTCAATTTCAACCACTCCTATCATTGCACTAATAGGACTTTGGTCATTAGTATCCATAGGATCTTTTTCATCATCCATAGGATTTTTTTCATTATTGTTCATGTTATCATCATATGTGTCAACGATCATCACATCGGGCTTAGTTTCACTAGCCTTAACAAACAAATTATTGTGGTTATGCATGATATTGGTAAAGATTTGCAAGTTTTGGTTAGGAGGAGCTACATATTTATGACCTTTGTGATTCACACCTCCAATTTGACTATGATTGGAATCAATAATGTCTTGCACAAGATATTTAAGATGCATGCACTATTATGTATCATGTCCTTTTTGTTGGAGATAAGCACAATAGGCATTGTGTCTAAATCTCGGAGGTAATGGCTTGCTAGGGTTGAGAGGTCAATCGGGTGGTAAGGTAAGCATGTTTTTGTTTATTACTTGAGTCATGATATTTTGAAGTGTTTCAGGTAAGGGATTAAATTTCCTTTGTGGTTCCCCAAAGATATAAGGATTACTCTTCTTTATAGCAGCTACTTGGCTATCAACTTGTTGGCTAGGTTGGGAGGTAGAATTTATTTGAAGGGAAATTTGTTTTTTTTCTTTTGAAAGGCTTGTAGATGTTTTGGTGTGAAGATTCTAACTTTTTGGGATGGATAAAAGTGGTTTTTTGTTCACAACTACCTACAACATTCTGATAATCTCAAAGGGTAGTGCACAAGTGCATGAAGGAAGGGAATTTCATCAAGGTAATATTTTCTCGTATCTTACTTTGTAAATTTTCTATGAAATTTTTTTGAAGGTGAGAATCAAGAATATTCACACTAATTTGGGAATAAAGCGATTGGTAACATAAAATAAATTTAGTGACTTTTTCTCCCTCATTTTGTTTACATATCACCAAATAAACTAATGCCATTTCAATAATCATATGCACTTGAAAATGGTTAATAAAGGCTTCAAAAATTCCATTAAATGAATGAATTGAGTTATTCAGTAATGTAGAAAACTAGTCCAAGGAAACATATTTCAAGGATTGGGGAAAAAGCTTAGCCAAATGTTTTTCCTAAAGGATAAATTCACTACTTAAAGTAGTAAATGCATTAACATGATTAGTAGGATCTCCCTTTCCTCCATATTTATCAAACATAGGGATCTATGTACCTTGTGGCATCAGAGTTCTCAATATCTCTAAGGATAATGGGTTAATTTTGACATAGTATGAAGGTGGACCATTTTGATTTTGATTAATTGTTGAAACTTAACGTTGAATGGATGAGAGGCTTTGTAAAAGGTTGGTAATGATAGGGTCATTTTTTGTGTTATGAGGTGGAGGTGAATATGGTGGTGGTGTGTATGTGTTGGAAGGACAAGTGAATGGATAACTTATGGAAGTAAATATAAGGTTAGATGTCATATAGGTATGAGGAGCACTAGTGGAAATTTTTGAGGTAGGAAGGACATTACAAGTTGGTTGCATCATTGTGGTCACTTCAGGATTTTTATAGGTGGGAATGGAGGTTTTGTTGAAGGGGGAGGAATTTGAATTCCTCCTTGGTTTTGCACATTTTCTGAAGTTTGAGCACCATTGGTGGTGGAAGGAAGGTGTTTTCCAAATATTTGAGCTATGTTACACAAAACTTCTAGTCCTTCATCACTTTTCATAATGCAGTGAATACTATCTATGGCAGGTATAATAGTGTTGGAAATGTTTTCAATACTCATGCTATCTTGTAAATGGGCTAAGTATTCATGTATTTTCATTATGTTTCCTTGAGGGATATGGTCAACCATTGTTTGAACACTTGGCATAGCACTTGTAGGCAAGGTAGGCATAGAAAAAGAGTTATCAATGGTACTATCCATACCTAGTGAACTAGGACCAACACTAGAAGTAAGAGAGCTAGATAACCCATGATTCACAATGAGTGTTTTATCGCGGGATGCCATGAGTCTCGTACTTCATCTCACAACAGTATTGATAGTAGGACACCAAATAGTATAGCTCATGCAAGGGATAAACCAAAGAAAGTGCAATGAATAGAATATCCTATGCTTACAATTACACTTGAAATGAAAGAAATTAAAATAACAACAATTTTGAAAATTGTAACAAAAAAATGAAAGCAACAAAACAATAACACAAAAAAGCAATTTCAAACCCTAAAAATTGCAAGGTCAAAGTCAACATGGACTAAAACACCAAAAAGGGAATCTAGGTCCTACTGAAGGAATTTTGAGGTTTTAGAAACTAGAACAAAAAGAAAACAACCTAGACAAGGTTCTAAGCCAAAAACCCACAAAAGGACTAAGATGCCAATAACAGAGTTTTGATCTCAATACAGGTTTTTTTCAAAAAAAAAAACAACAAATTTTGGATTGGTTATAATGTTTCCAAGTTGCCTACTCAAGGACCCAATGTTTAGAAATAGAAAATTCTGCAAATGAATGCAAGAAAAAGTGACTAATAACAAGCAATTGGATGCAAATTTGAATACATTTTTTAAAATTTTGAATCCAATAACAATGTTCCTAAATACAATTAGGATGATTGACAATGCACTTTTCAATTTTTCAATGAGATAAGATGATTCATGAAAGTAAAAATGCAACCTATATGCACTTTCACTAATGTAAATGTGAGAAACCCTAGATGCACTTTCACTAATGCAAGATGCAATGCAAGAATGAATGTAACCTAGATCTAGGACTTTAGTGAACTGAAAATCAAAAATCAAATGTCCCAAAATGTCTGATTCACCAAAATGATTAATAGGGGAATGAGTGCTTTATGGCCTAGGTCATATAATATAACTCTTCTCCAATTATCATTCAAGAATGTCCCAAAGTACCAAATTGGAATAACTATCAACACAAAGGTGAGTCAATTCTCAACAAGGAAGAACTAGGGGGGATGTTTAGACGTCAAAGGGTTCACCATGAAGCAAAAGATTGGAAAATACAACTTAACATTCAAATCACAAAAAATTCTAATGCAAGCCAAATGATGGATGCGAATGACAAAATTAAGTAATAGCAAGTTGGGATGTATGTACCTAAGAAGTTTGGAAATGTAATGAGGATTCTGGAAATGAAAAAATGTTGTCAAAATATGCTAAAGAGGACTAATATTCCCTTACTATTATCTTAGTCCTAGTGTTGGTTTTTGAAGAAAATGTGGAATCTTCAGATGTTAGAAAATAATTTGAAATAATCTCTAAAAAATACCCTTTTCCAGGAGGACTAATATTCCCTTACTATTGTCCTACTCTTGTCTTGAATTTATGAAATCTCTTAATCTGATCTTGAAGATTAATGTATGCACTTCCTTCTTCTCATATCTCAGGTCATGTAACTTCTAGATCTAGCCTATAGGTGAGTTTCCATGAAGATGAAAAATTTGCAACTTTACAACTTTGCACTTAAAATGATCTTCAATTCTTCAACCAAAATATGTACACAAATATGCAAGAGAGGAAAAACTTGTTGATTGTTAGTAAATGGGGGTTTTCCTTGGTCAAATCCCTTGTTGTAATTAAACCTTAGAATGAAATGAAATAATGGCTTGGGAAATTATGAATGAAAAAAGTTCAATGTTGCAACTCACCAAACCCTTGTTATGAAATCTGCAAACTTGTGTGAAGTGGCTAGCTAGAATGTAGGTCTTGACTTGAGTGCATTTATTTGATAGATCTTGGCTTGAATTTCTTACTTGAATCAAAACCCTACATCACAAATGTTAGCTAAAAAACACACATGATGAAAGAATATCTTTGACATGATGCTTAAATCTTGATGATGGCTCCAAATACTTGATGAATTAGTCTTGAATGCTCTTTTGAACTCAATTATGCTATTAGGAATGCTCTCACAAAAGTCTTGTATGACTTGCAAAATTTCTTGGAGAAAATGAGTGAAAGAACCTTGTATTTATAATTATTCATGCTTTGTATCCCAAAATTACACCACAATAAGCTGCAACATGAATTCATTAATTAAAGGAGGCCAAATCTCGCAAATATTTGAAATTAAATCCCAAAAATAACTTAAGGGGGATTAAGATGCCCTGGGTGGTGTCTTAGTCCCGAGGCATAAAATTTGGTGCATAGACTCCAAAAAGGGGCCCATTTAAGGTGCATTTGAAATCAGGGTCGCAAGACCTTTGGAGGAAAAAGATGCCCTAGGTAGCATCTTAGTCCTAGTCCAAAAATTAGGGACATACAACCAGAATCATTAAATTATCATTTATCCTTTAATGTTTGTAAGGATTAACCATGAAAAGATACAATTTATTAGGCTTGTGGATGCAAAATAGGACCAATTAAGACATAAATAAGGATAAACAAAGCAAGGTGAGACCAAGAAAGTGTGAAAGTTAAAGGGTATGTATTTTCCTACACTACAACTATATTTAGCCCCAACTTTAGTGATACGATGAACTTGATTCAAACTCACACTAAAGTAGAAATTCAAGAGGGATCCAATCATACCAATGCAAATGGTCTAGGATATAAAAGATCAAAGAGGTAACCAAGCCTCCAGGATCTAATATCCTAAGTCAAACTGACATAAGAACAACAAGACACACATAAGGTGTAAGATTTACAACAAGACAAGATATGGAAACATGCAATGTTAATAACTAAAAGAAAGAAAAAAAAGTAAAAATAAAAATGAGGTGGACCAAGCTTCAACCATTTGTCCAACATGATGTGGATCATATCTAAATTGTTTGTCTAAAAATGCACAATCACTCTGAGGAAATAGAAATCTTGGTTTTCTACTGGGTGAGTAATTCAAAGGGGTGAGAAACATACACACCTAGTCGATATGCACTAACACTCACACTCGAGCGACTAAGGGAAAGTCACACCTCAGTCAGACCTACCATTAGAAACCATACCAAAGTTATACCTCTTGATAAATTTCATAAGGCGCCACACAATAATGAACTTTTGCTTCATGAGGCAAGAAAAACTTCATATTCTTGAAAATCATGAACAAAACAGATGGCTCCATAGGCATGCAAACTGTGTTATGCAAGATGGCCATATAATACATAGTGTAAGTTGTGTTCAATGAGATTTTTCTTAATTCGTGCAAGGTTTATTCTTTGGTAACATCATTCCTAATATCTCCAAGAGAGAAAAATTCAAAGAAATATCATTCTCTCAAACGAAATCAAACCTAAAGATACCACCAAGAAAAGGACACATCATAAGAATAAAGAAAATTATGTAGTGAAACATGAGTGTCAATGTATGCCACCACTTTAAAGTAGTTGCTAACACCATTGATGTGAGAAAATTCTTTAAAGTAGACAAAGAAATGAGAGCTTATTCAGAAAGCCCTATACCAAGTCATTTGTTTCTGAATCAAACTACATCATGAATAATTATGTTACATGTGACCCAACTTAAGGAATGTTGTCCACATCCCAATTAGCTTGCTCTTATATGTACATGAAAGGTGATCAACTAGCCAAAAGAGACAATAACAAGTGACATACGAGAACAAGGCTACCTAACCTCTTTCCCCCACTTAGTACAAGACAAGGATGAGCTGAATAGGACAAAAATAAGTATTAGTTAGAGGAATTAGGTGCGTAAACACAAGGAAGAGAACCACAGTCCTTGACATGTTGAATTTGATTACTCAAAGTCTTACATTCATTAGTAGAATGACCATGACTCTATGATATGCACAAAAGTAACTCTTGTAGTAGAATTTATTTCATGTTCTTGCAGGAAGGGATATCAAATGATCGTGAAGGAGTCTCATCAAGACACTCTCTTGATCAAAAGAAAATGTTCCTTTATTTTGCGATAAAGATATGTCTTGCTTAGTACAAGGTGTCATACTTACACAAGACTCTACATATATTGTGATATTTTGTTCTCTCATTTACAAGAGGGTTTAAAATCTAACGAATTCAAAAAAATTAGTGTTTTTCATGATGACATTGAAATTAAGCGAAGATTTATTTGTTTGTTTTGTTTCTTGCAAAGGATAACCATCAAGGCCACTAGTGTCTATTAGTTCTAGATGCATTGTTGTTAAAGTCGACTTAGAAGAATCTTTTTTAAGAGTGTTGATATTGAGTGAAGGCTTGCTTATGTCTCTCAAAGGACAATAACCAAGCCACTAGTCTCTTCTTGCATGTGAGGCTCTATGGGGACATAGATACCTTGTTCCCTAGCACGACATCCTTTTCTACTATATCGAAGTTGTTTCATAAGTTCATGACATTTTCCATAATGTTTTTTCATTTATTTTGGATTTCGTGGTTGTTGATAATCAGTGTCATCAAAGTTTGTTGTATAATTTGCTTCTTTGTCTTTAGTGGTTGAGGTGGATGCTTTCGAAGGGTCTTCCAAATTTTGTGTTGACAATACTACTTTTTCTTTTCCCTTGTCTAAATCTTTGTTCATGATCTTGTATTCTCTGATGAATGTTGGTTTGAACTCTAAGGAACCCCAATCACCTTTGAATAGCTTCATGATTTACTCAATGTGTTTTTATTTGTCTTTTTTTTGCACGGTTTCTACTTGTGTAGTTGGTGTTAACGTTTCCAAAGTATTTTCCTTGTCTAAAGTTCTCAATGTTTAAACAAATATTTGGATCAGGTTTTGCTTCCAGTGTGTACACTTTGTTGTCATAAATATACTTCATTTTACAATGAAGCATAGAAGGCACCCTTGCATGAATCCATGGTCTTCCTAAAAGAAGATTATATGAAATATCATGTGGCATAACATGGATTGATATTATAATGTGGCCTTCCTAGCTTTAATAGGTAAAGTGATTACACCAAGTGGTTTTTTGTACATTGTCAAATCCACAGATAGACAAGGAATCAGTTGAAATTTTTATTTATCCACACGAAGCCTATCCAAAAGGTTTAAACTACACACATTAAGGGTTGAGACATTTTCAACAAGGGTTCTTTTTATTCCTATTTTATTATATTTCACTAAGATCATGAAAGCATCATTTTGTTTTTGCACTTCCAAAGGGGAGAGTTCACTTTGGTGGAAAACAATGTCATCTTTTATTCCTTGAATCATGACTTCTATGTTATTTTTTTGTACATTAGAAGGGTTAGAAACTTGTAAAGCACCTTGAATCATGTTGTGATAATGAGGAGAGGATTAAATAAAGTCCCATATGGATATCTTAGTAGGAGTATTCTTCAGTTGTTCAACAATATCATATTTCTTCCCAATTTATGGAGGCAAATGAGGAGGACCTAGTAAGATAAGATTAGGCAATGGGAGGGATGTTGAAGTTGTTTGTCTTGGTTGTGGATTGTTTCTAGTGTTATATGTATGAGCAATGGTATTATGACTTAGCTACTACAAAACATTATTCTTAGGTGGGTAAAGGATAAGTTTGGGTTTTTTTTTAGTCTGAGGTTTATGTGAAGGTGGGTAAAGGATGAGTTGAGGTTGAAAAATATTAACATCCCTTAGTGAAGGAGAATCTAATGTTACTTCATCATATTCATCTAAGGAAACTATATCACTATTGTCAATGTTATTATTTTCTTGCACCTTGATATCCTCCCTAGGAGGAGAGTTTTTAGAAGAACTACAAACTAGATGTTTATGACATTCAAAGGTTGGTTCTTCCAAAATGACTTCATTGCAAGTAAGGGAGTTATCAATGGTTGGATTTTCTTGTATATCAATAGTGGGGATATTAGGAGAAGACTCTATTTGATTTTCCTTTTCCTCTAAGGTCTCATTCTCTTGTACCATACTATAAACCCTAGTAGGACAACTTGTAAGATGTTCATCACATTCTATGGTTAATTTTTTTAAAGTAACATCATCACAAATAGCAGAGGCATAAAGAAAAGGAAAAATATGATTACCAAATAGATCTTTCCAAATGGTAGAAGAATTAGGGAAGTGAGGAAAAATATTCTCATGACACTCAATAGGTCCATCTTCTAACATCAACCTATCCTCTTTGCATCGAGGAGGGATATTAGGAGAAGAAAAATTATGGCTATCTATGATATCATCCTATTTCACTAAAACATTCTCACAAGCAAGGGATGAATGGAGACAAGATAAGGTGATCTTTAGAAATGTTTCTATGATCTCATCTTCTTGTTTTCTAATATCTTCCAAAGGGGGGAGAGGAGAAGAACCATCAAGATTCTCAATTCTTGTATCTCCTTTCATCAAGATACCTTTGTCACTAATAGGAGAGGTATTGGGAGAAGAACAAGTATGATTGTTATGATTGTCTACGCTTTCATCCTCTTGTATCATACCATCCTCACCAATAGGTAATTTAATATTAAGGATTGTGTCAATGGTTTGATTTTCTTTCTCTAAGATGTTCTCATAACTATGAAAGATAGTAGAAGGATGACTAACATGTTTCTTAATGACCTCATTGTTGTACTCTGAATTGGACTCATAATAGGGGATGTTGTACTTATGCAATCCATTTTTAACCATATCAAATCCACATATCTTGAAAGAAAATATGCTATTATGGAAAAGAAAATATGCTATTATGGAAAAGTAAATAAAGTAAAATTCTATGACCCAAAGTAAAATATTTAAATCATGCAATTTCTAGATTTGAAACAAGGTAATTTGTTGATTATACTATGCGAAAAACTAAAATATGAAATGTTGTAAATGCAATTATGGAATTAAGCAATGCATGAAATGGACCAATTTAAGCTAGATTTAGTGAAATGCATGTAACAAAAAGGAAAACCATTGAAATAGATAACCAATGAAAGAAAAAAAAAGTGCACAAACAAGGCATTCAATTTTGTAAAAGGAAGTTTCAGATGTACATTGGGAGTGATTTTCCCAAAGTGGCGAATGAGTCCTAGTAAGGTTTTTTTTTCAAAATTTTCAAAGATTTTCAATTGATTTTTATGCTTTTTAGTTTGTATAATGTGTAACCTAATTGAAAATTTAGTTATCAGATGGTTTTTAATGATTTGAGATAAAAAAAAATGCAACCTATATGCAATTTCACTAATGCACAAATTTTAAAACCCTAGATGCCAATTAGCTAATGCAAAGTCAATGCAAGCCATATCTAGGATGATGATGGACTCCAAATCAGCAAATAAGGTATTCTAAATGCAGGTTCACCAAAATATTTAGTTTAAAAATGGATGCTCTTATGGTGTAAGACATAAAACATTACTTTCTCCAACTAACATTCAAGGATGCCCTTGAGATCTCACCCCAAGAGTGGAATAGAGGCAAGACATATGCTAGAACGTTATCCTAGGGTATGATATGAGATTACAAAAGGGGTTCACCACCAAGCTAGGGCTTGGAAAAAGATAATGAAATGCAAGATCTAATGATTGAACTCAATGATGCATAAAACCTCACTAAATGGACTATAAATGCAAATAAATCATAAAAGAAAGTAGTAAAATCAGAAGTGTGCACCTAGAACCTTGTAATGTCTTGAATGAAGATTGGAAATGCTACAAATCCTAAAATTCTGGCCTATTGGGACTCATTCGCCATTTTGGGTGAATTAGTCCCAATTATGGGATTTTGCACAAGAGCAAGTTTTAGGAAAAGGGTATCTGAATATGAAAAGATCATTAAGAAACGCCTACAGTGGGACTCATTCACCACTTGTGATGAATCACTGCCTTTTTCTTTTTTAGGAATTAAAAGTCTAAATCTTTTCTTCTCAGTCTACTCAATCTACTTCTCTAGGTTCCTAGATCTAAAACCTTGATTTCAAGATTGTAGGTGACTTTTTGGTGAAGATTATGACCTTGCAAATTGGGAGACAACTCCAACAACTTTCTCCAAGCTTTTTGTCTAATCTTCAATGATCCTTTATGCCAAGACACCTATATTTGCAATCACATAGATAAGGAGGAGAAAGACTTGTTGATTTTTAGTGAATGCGGGTTTGCCTTGGTCAAACCCCTTGTAGGTAATTAAAGAAAATGATGAAACAATGAAATATGAACATGAAACATGAAAAATAAGACATGAAACATGAACAATGATACCTTGGTTGATGTCTTGTAAATCTGCAACTCAACACGAAATGCCCATGAAGGATGTAGATCTTGATCTTGATAATATGTGTACAACAATGCTTGATCTTTGATTTTCAATGCTACATCATAATACTATCTCAATAACATGCTTGATGCTTGATATGATTGACATGGTGATGGATCTTGAATTGCTACAATGATTGATGAAGAATTTTTCCCTTGAATGCCTTAAAATTGATCTTAAATGCTCTCTAGATGATCTTGTGAAGTCTTGGAATGTTTAAATATTGACTTGTTGGATTGATATCATGAATTATTGATGAAATAATTATTTGGAAGCTTGTTTATATAGATAACCCAACTAATATCCCAGGTATTAGATCCCAAAGGCCGACATGCACAAATTTTTAACTTAAAACCCAATTTTTCTCGCTTATAACCTCAAAAATATGCCAAATGGGACTCATTTTCCATCTATGGTGAATGGGTCCCACCTAGATGGGACTCATTTCCCAAAATGGTGAATGGGTTCTACAAGGCCTATTTTGCTTGCTAAAGTGTCGGGGAGTTTTCAAACTAATTTTATATATTGATATTGTTGTATTTTTTATTGAAATATTCTTTGGGATGCACAATATATAGTTTTAGAGGCTTATTAATGATGATATTAATGTTATAAATGAAAGAGGGCCCAAAATCCAATGTGAAAGTGTAAATAAATACACTTTACAACACTAAATTAAGGCAGAATTGGGTCTGCGTAGCTCAGAAGGGCCCTAAATCCTATGTGAATGTGTAAAACACACTACAATAGTATATTAGGTCCACCTTAGTTTGCAAGACTCCTAAATTTAATGTGAAGGTGTAAATAAATACACTTTACAACATTAAATTTAGGGAAAAGTTAAGTTTATTTAGCTTGGAAGTACCCAAAACTTAATGCGGATGTGTAGAACTCATCATAACACTAGATCAAGGTATATCAAGTAAAATTCATCAGTAATTATTCACAAATCAAGTGTGAAAATATACATAATGACATTTTTCATCACTACAATAATCTTTAGAAAATTAGTGTCCAATTGGGAATAAGGATTTAATATTTATTTATCAATTCTTAAAGCCATAAAATAGGTCTATACTAGGGAACCAGTGCCTCTCTGTAGCCTATTTTGGTCCCAATTCAATTATGTTGATGTGGGAATTTTAACATTCATAAATTTAAAACCATTTTTTAGCTCTACGTAATTAATTTGTGAGAAATTAAATAGTTTCATATAAATACTGTAAGTTTTTCATGATTAGAAATCCTAGAAAAATCCTAAAAGCAATTGAGATCATAATTGAGCATCCTAAAAGCAGTTAAGAGTAGAATTATCATAATTATTACAACATTATTTCAATCTAACATCATGTTAGCAATGCATATTTTTATGTGAGTTTATTTATGTTTCATGTCCATTTTTTTATGAGTACTAATGCATTCAAGATGTCAAATGAAGCATTTAATTCTCATTGAAGGTGATGAGTACAATGACTTTAGTCCATCATGGAATGCAAATTTGAGTGGTAAGTGGCAACAATTGTCATTTTTTCAAATTTTTATCATTTATTTTCTTCCCAACTGAGGATAAGCTCTCTTTTACATTATTATAGCCATTATGGAAGCAAAAATACCAAAACAAGGTTTTACCTAGGAAATCCCCCAAATGACACAACCCTTTCCCATATTTCTTGTGTGCAAGTTGTAGATTTAAGGAAAATTTAGGAGAGGATTGAAGACCTAATTGATCAATCAAGCATTCAAGTCCTAAATGTAAAAAAAAATAGGGAAAGAGGAATTTATCAACAACAAACAAAGTTCCAACACTAAGTCTTAGGGAGAAGAACCAACAAAGATATGAATTTTGATTTTGAGTATCTGCACTTCCACGTCTCTTGAAGGTACCTTTCCCCTTATCAGTGTTAATGTTCCCTTTATTGTTATGGTTAGGCACTAGATTCATGTAGATTTTGAGGTTTTGATTTCTGCTGGCTACTCCACATTTATGAATTTTTGATCAATGAGGTCCTGGATTAGGTTTTTCAACCTCATGCAAATGTTAGTGGTGTGCCCTTTGATTTTATGGAAATCACAGAGCTGATTTTCATTGTACCAGGATGGTTTCACATTTGGTTCTTGGTAATTCTCATAGGTAGGAGCCTTGATGGGGTTTTCATTTATTAATTTCTTCATGATGACCTCAAGTGGTTCTCCAAGGGTAGTGTATTTACACTTGGGGGATTTTTTGTTTCGCTGGGGTGGTCCCCTTTGATTGTTGATGTTGTTGATCACTTGATTGTTTGGTTGTTGTGTTGTTGTATTAGCTTGATGATTGTTTTGATGGTGGTTTTTGGGTTGTTGTTGTGGTGTGAGTGTGTTTTGATGAGGGGTGCTAATGTAAACTTTGGCATTGACAACACCATCCTTGGTAAGGTTTTGGTTCTTTTCCCATGTGCGAGGTTTGTCATTGTAACTAGTGGATGGGAAATTTTTCTACTATTCAGGATATGTAGGTGATCCTCCTTCTGACATAAGGGCTTGTTCGATGTTGAGCGCCTTGGATATCAATTGGTCATATGTGGTGATACCTTGGACTTTGAGATGAAATTCCAAGGCTCTGTATAGATTGGATATGATATTGCACACTTGTTATTCTTCAGGCATAGCCCATTTGCTCTGATTGGCCTTGGACCACCATCGTTGTAAGAAAAAAGCAAATGATTCATTGTTACCTTGTTTCAAAGCTGATAATTCCTCTAGACTGACATCCATACCAATGTTAAATGTGTAAGTTTTGATGAATGCATCTACTATTTCTTGGAATTTTTTGATTCCTAGAGAAAGGCGAGAGAACCACTCCATGGCTTGACTAGCCAAACTTCTAGGAAACAACTGCATCAGATAAGTATCGTCATATGTGACTTACATGCAATGAACCTGGAATTCCTTAATATGATCTTTAGGGTTTCCCATCCCATGGTATTTATCAAATTTGGGGATCTCAAATCTCTTTGGGAATGGTTTCATTACAAGGCTCCTGTCAAACAGATAAGGACATAAGTTGTTGGGTATTTTCATTGTTCGCTCTGACTGAAGATCGAGCACCTGTTAAGCAGAGCAACTTGATTTGTGTCATCACATCATTTTGTGGATCAAGGGGTGGAAATGAAAGTGTTTTGAGGTGGTCAATTTTGGTGGGTTGGGTGGATTATTGGTATGTTGATGGATGGTGTTTGCACATTCTCGCGCCAAGCATGCTTGCAATTACTATTGTACCAACAACAATTGTTGTTGGTCCTGTTGTTGTTGCACTATTAGTGCCTATTGCTGAAGCTTGTTGTTTGTTGTTGCACCAACAATGCTTGTTGTTGGGCTGTTTGTTGTTGTGCAAGATACCATTCTTGTGCCTATGCATGCACTCATGCTTGCACTTGTGCTTATGCTTGTTGAGCTTGGTATTGGGCTTGAGCTTGTGCTTGTGCCCCGAGTCTCCGGCTTGTGCTTGTTGGGAAGCTTGTGCAATTTTTGTAGCTTGTGTGGTGGAGCCTATGTCGCTGAGGGCTTTGGGCTGCTTGTTTCACTTGTTAGTTGTAATAAGGCTTTGAGCTTGTCAGTAGTCCACAGCTTGTTGTGCTTGTTGTGTGTGACTGGGTAGCTTGAGCAGCTTGGGAAACTTGTTGAGCGCTAGCGTGCATTGTCAATTTTGGATTTGTTTAAGTGTCTTCCGATAAGCAGCCCGCTTATGGCTTGCAAACACAATACGGTATTGGTTGATGTGTTCGAGTTTGGTGGTGATGGTGGTGAAGGTGGATTTGGAATGGTGCTTGTTGTGGTGATGAGAGGCACCATCGTTGATGATTGGGTTTGAGTGGTGGATGGTGTGATTGATATGCTTGGTCCTTGAGAGACCATGTTTTGAGATGTTTGGGGGATGGTTTGATGATGTGATGGTGGTGGTTTGCATTATTGGGATGGTTTCCATCTATTGTTGTGATGTCGATGACAAGATGGAAGGATTCAGTATGATGCTTTCATTCATGTTTGGTGGGTTGATTTGATTTTGTTGATTGATGTTTGGTAAAGGGGGAAGCCCTAAACAAGAGGTGATGTGGATATTGATGGCAATGGTGGGAGTGGTGGAAAAGTGAGTGGCATACTCACTTGGGGGAATGATGAAGATGTAGTGTCAAAGATGCCCCTAGTCCAAATAAGTCTCCTTCTCCCTGCGAGGTTATGGGGAGAGGTGTTGTGGGAAATGATGATGATGGGTCATTAGGATCGTGAAAGGTGAGGGGGACATATGGATGTGATGGATTTTGGGGTATGGACTGTCCCAAGATGGTTTTTGCATCTAAATCTTGATTATTTACAAGGGGGTGTGTTTGCAATGCATTTTGAAATGCACTTCCCTTGTTAACAATGGGTTGAGTTGGAGCAATGGATGATGTGATTTGCAAGATGTTTTGAGTGATGTTTTGAAATGGAGGTGTAGATGAGATGGGGAGTGTAGATGAAATTGGGGGCATGACCCCAAAATATGGTTCCACAATTGTGCTCACATCAAAATTGGAAGGGATTTTATCCCCTTGCTTTGCTAATTTGAGCATGCATAGTGAGGGATTGAGTCTCATCATGATGTTGATAATCTTATGATTCTCCGTATTTTGAACTATTTCCATGGTTTCCTCTTGTGACATTCCAAAGGAATTATTAGTAAGATCCTCTACTTGGACAACTTCCTCTTGATGGTCTTGTGAAAATGGAGGAAGATTAATTGTGAGTCTACCAGACCCAATGGGATTCATTTTGGGAGTGATCTGACTCAAGTCACTCGAAGTAGATGTTTTGTTGTTGGCTTCCATGTTCCTCTTGTGTTGAGATCTAGTTTGTACCATAAAATAGGGATCAATATTCAAGAATGTGGCAGGTGAATCTCTAATTCTTTGGATTGATCTAACTTTAGGTACAAAAGAGAAAATTTAGGATGATTTAAAATTATCCAAAAAAGTGATCAGATCAACTTTCCAACCAGATGTCTTGTTATTCATTCTTTCTTCTGGTAGATTACAGAGTCTTAGTTTCCTTGCCATTATAAACAATGCTAATACAATGGATCATACTGCCAACACTATTTGCCATCAATGACAACACAAGTAGCAAAAAATGATCTCTCAGAGCCATATGCCAATAGGGGAGATGATTCTTCTAGTCTTGTGAAGTCTTATGAAGGGTATAAGCCTGCATGTATTGCCTTGTAAGTGTCCTCAATAATCCTAATAGGTCATGGAGTGTTTTGGAGTAGTTTCTTCCCTTGGATAATGTTTCTTTTTGACAGGATGTCTTGGTAAGCATGAATTTGTTAGGAAGTGACTTTATGTCATTCTAGTTTGTGGTGTGTTGTGCCTCTTGGTTAGGTAACCTCTTGTGAAGGTTTTACATTTTGTTTAGATTGGTTTAGTGTGTTTGGATGTGGATTGGATGTTGATGAATCCATCATCCTATCCTGGTGTGTTGTTGCGAGAGTGATTTAGTAATCCATTGTCATGTAGTATTATCCTCTCTCCCTTCTGTTTGTTTATTGTGGTGGATTTATCCCATGATTGGTTAGGCTTTTGTTGTTGCCACTTTGCTTCTACAATGGTGAAGTACCTTGTCATTTTGGCATTGTGTCATTGTGACACTCATTTGCACGTTGGTGTGCAAGTGCAACATGTCATTGTTGCATTATAAATTTTATTATTGTTATTTTAAAAAAAAAATCATTTCATTAGGTTAGGTCAATTCAAGGCATTACAACATGTTTGTAATGCATTCCCAAACCATAATGAGTACCTTTCTATACATGTAATAATTTATGCTTGAGATTCTATTCCTAAATGGGTACACATTTTTAATGCAATGAGTACTTCTTCTTAATAATATTTTTCCTCCTTGTGAGACTTTCACTAAAATGAACTCAATTTCTTGCTTCAATCCATTGAAATAATTGTAATGGGTTAACAAAGATACAATTGTTAGATGAAATCACCTTCAAGAAGGAAATGGGTTTTGTCATTCAATCTATATAAGCAGGGAGTTTTATCCTCAAATTCAATAAATGAACACAAATTCTCAAACTATGACCAAAAGTTTTGATAATGTGGCAAAAGATGAAAACATGAATAAGCAACCCAAAATAAATAGCAAATAAGGGTTCAACTTTTGATTCCACATTCTCAAGCTCCAATAGGCCAAGTCAATAATAATTTATTATTTTTTTTAATATTTCAACTCAAAGTAGTCCCACTAAAATGGTTCTGATAACTCCTCCCATCTAGTTATTTTCAATCAATAAAGATGCTCATGTTACACCCACTTATAACTATAATAAAATATGTCATAAATAAATAGCAATATGGTCCTCCATAAATCTAGTTTGTAACTCTCTATTATTTTCTTGTCATAGATCTTTATCGTAAATCTTATTATAAAATGTAACATAATGGAGATGCCAAATGCTTTAGGAGTTAGATTATGCCCTCATTATGAACTCTCACATCCCATTTTGGTAAAACACATACGATTAATAATATTTTACTATTTAGTTGGTCTATTGTACCAATTTTATAAATTTATAGTTTGTTAAGGCTAGAAATTAATAGTTATTTTCCTAGTAATTTCCCTTTAGCCTATGATAAATATGAGAAAGGGACTTTGTATACACAAAAATAAATTAATTAAAAAAGGGACATTACATGAAGAATAAATGAATAACCTTCTATCTTGATATACCATATATGTAGTTTTGATTCAGCTTGAAAAATTAGTCAGAAATGGATGGATTCGAGAAATGACACTTGTGTGCTATTAAAATTAATTTCCCTTCTAAATTCATCTTTAACTGTGACACAACTCCAAAAGTGTCATCCTCTATCTTAATCCTACACTTTTATTTTATTTTGACTTGGACGATAAATCAAAAAGAGATGGATCCAACATGTGATACATGAGCTATTCAAATGAATTTCCCTTGAAAGTAGTGTCATCCTCTATCTTAATCCTACACTTTTTTTTATTTTGACTTGGATGATGAATCAAAAAGAGGTGGATCTAACATGTGATAAATGAGCCATTCAAAAGGAATTTCCCTTCTAAATTTTTCCTTTAGAACCGTGGTTTCTGTCCCAGACTTTTGTGGTGTTCCGATCTGTTGTTGAACCATGGTTTCTGGTTGGGACTGTTGTGCTGCTTTATTCTGTTGTTGAACTGTGGGTCCCACAGAAGGTACCACTACAATGAAGTCCATACATGCTCTATGTTTTATTCTAGATCACTTGTTCTCAGTTATTTTATTACTGTACGCAATTAATTTGTGGCTACGGATATGAGAATTTGTAGCTGTAAAAGTAAATTTTATGGCGTGCAATTTGCAGGCCTATTTAAGTCGAGGAGAAGAGCTCTTCTGATCTCGGAGAAAGAATTTTGCTTGGATTGAAGGAAGAAGGAAGAAGGGTGTGTGCAGAGAGATGTCGGCATACGCATGCGCTGCGTGTAGGATCCATCGAAAAAAATGCGGGGACGGATGTTTGCTTGCTCCGTATTTTCCATCAGACAATCCTCAGCGCTTCTTAATTGTTCGCAGTGTGTTCGGAGCAGGGAACCTGAGCAGAATGCTTCAGGTAAGATACCAATTTTAGGGTTCTCTTTATTTAATCGGGTAGTCAAGTAGAGTTTAAGGTGGAGCAAGTGAAGTTAGGGCCAATACTAAGGACTGAAATATTTTGTTTTGTAGAATATGCCGGATGAGAAGAGAGAAGATGCTGTGAACAGCATCGTATATGAGGCAAGTGCAAGAGTGAGCGATCCAGTGTATGGGTGCGCAGGGAGAGTGTACGAACTGGAGAAGAAAGTGGCAGAGCTTGAATCGCAATTGGCTATGGCGCACGCAGAGCTTCGGAATGTACGGGCTGATCCTGTTTCTTTCTTGGATGAATATCCCACGCAGAACAAAATGGCACACCAAAATGATGAGAATGCTGAGGAATTAATACTGTCAGAAGACCTTGAGGACCCCTTTGGCTTATGGGAGCCACTCTGATATCATCATTTGTTGGTATCAGTAGTGAAATATGATAACCGTCTGTTCATATTGCTCTATGCATCCTTGTCGTTATCTGACCACCACTTGCAAAGCAATTTTCTGCAATGATAAGCCTCTAAGTGTGATTTGAGAGGATTTAGGAGTTGAGTATGTTCTCGTAGTTGTGATAGTATTTGTTGGTTTAATAATATAGCATTAATAGTGTTGATTTAAAGTTGTTAGTGTTGATTTAAAGTACTCATTATTGAATAATTGTATTTCTTAGATCTAAAAAGCAAAAAATCATGTAATGCCACATCAATGTACAAATACAACATGATTTAGTAAATACATGAAAAGTAGGAGGTATTTTCCACAGCATGTCAAATTATGACATTGCTATGAGGATTCAATCATGTAATTTTTCATATCAAACTCATTGACTCATATTTCATGAGTAGTAGTTCACAAGAACACATCTCTAATGAGAATGAATGGTCCACTTAACACTCATTAGTGAATACCTACTAGTCTATTTTTTTGGGGGGCTTTTTGGAGACCTTAACAAAAAGCATGTTGGTATGGTCCTGAAACCTTAGTTATAAGAAGGGGACTTGCCAAGTAAGTTACTATAAAAATTAGGAGTGATTTGAAATTGTCTAGGGATAGGGGACTTGCCAAGTAAATTAAGAGTTATTTGATCTTGTTGATTCTACATATTTTCTTTTTAATTAGCTAGATTATTTGTTACTCATTGATGACTAACTCATTCAAGAATATCTTAAGGGGGTTACTACATTGTTAGGTGTAAGTTCTTCTTGATCAACCTCCTAAATGGAACAATTTAATGGTTATATTAATTATCAACAAATGACATAGAAACCTACAAATGTATTAGATAATGATTTAAAGTAAATATTTTTGCTTTTACTACACCAATTAAAGTGTCAGTTCCTCTAATAAATGCTCCTTGAACTTTCTAAGAAGTTTAGTTGTTCAAAAATGATTATTTGATCACTTAAAATCTAATGAATATATTTTTAATGATAATTTATTACTAAATAAGAAGTATGTTACAATATGAGTTCACCAAGCCCATCATAAATAATAAAAAATAAACAAGTCACTAAGGTGACTATATTAAAGAAAACCTTAATATTCCAACATGGGCCACTTATTTGATCTTGTTGATTCTACATGTTTTCTTTTCAGTTAGTTGAATTTTTTGTTGTTCATTGATCATCAATGACTAGTTCATATAAAAAATCTTAAGGGGGTTACTAGATTGCTAGGTGTAAGTTCTTCGTGATCAACCTCCTAAATGGAACAATTTAATGGTTATATTAAATATCAATAGATGACATAAAAACCTACAAATGTAATAGATGATGATTTTAAAGTAAATATTTCTCCTTTTAGTACACCAATTAAAGTGTTAGTTACTCTAATAAATGCTCCTTGAAGGTTCTTAGAAGTTCAGTCATTCTAAAATGATTATTTGATCACTTAAAATAAAAATGAATATATTTTTTAATTAATAATTTATTACTAAGTAAATAGCATGTTGCAATATGAGTTCACAAGGCCCATCATAAAAAATAAAAAATAAACAGGTCACTAAGGTGACTTTATTAAAGCAAACCTTAATATTCCAACATGGACCACTTATTTGATCTTGTTGATTCTACATGCCTTCTCTTTAATTAGTTGGATTTTTTGTTGCTCATTGATCATTAATGACTAGTTCATATAAGAAAATCTTAAGGGGGTTACTAGATTACCAGGTGCAAGTTCTTTGTGATCAACCTCTTAAATATAATAATTTAATGGTTATATTAAATATAAATAGATGTCGTGCAAGCCTAAAAATGTATTATATGATGATTTGAAAGTGAATATTTCTCCTTTTACTACACCAATTAAAGTGAACTAGTTCCTCTAATAAATGCTCCTTGAATGTTCTTAGAAGTTTAGTCATTCTAAAATGATTATTTGATCACTTAAAATCTAAATGAAACTTTTTTTAATCAATAATTTATTAATAAGGTAAGTGCATGGATTTGTGACACAATTTTGGTGCCAAATTGAAAAAAAACCCATAACAAGCCATATTGCGCTCACCAAATTTGGACAACACCAAATTTGGCGCTCACCAAATGTAATTCATGACTTTTGGAATGCATTTTTGTAAGCTCTTTCATTTTCTCTTTCTTTTCTAGGGACACTATATACATGAAATAAGCATTTAAGTATAAGTTGACATTTACATATGGACATTTACATTCTTATACTTTAAGTTATATTTCATGTATATAGTTTCAAGATGTTTGAGAGTGGTTTCAAATCTCTAGGAGTTATAATGCAAATTCTAGCTTTTGGAAGATCTCAAAAAATTTAGACTTAATCAAATTTCAGTAATCAACA
>VDFB02075321.1:52259203-52278505 GCA_007258455.2 Sequoia sempervirens | reverse complement strand
ATGACCTGTTGGATGGTTGACTCGCATGTGCTTTGCTAGTCTTTTTGCTTTCTTTTTGGTTGATTTCATGTGTGTTATGTGATCCCTATATATTTTAGTGTTTCCTCTCTATGTGCATTCCTCTATTTGTACCTTCATTCTTCTATATGTCATATGATTTTGACCTTTTCATTTGTCTTTACCTTTTATTTATCTTTCCATTTTTGTTTTCTATTTTCCTTTTGGGGATGACGCAAGGTGTTGAGACACCCTATGTCTCTTCCATGTTCACCCAAAAGGATTTTCCTCATATTTTCTTTTCCTTTTATTTTTTATCTTGTGTTTTCCTTTTGGGGATGACACAAGATGTTGAGACACCCCATGTCTCTTCCATGTTTACCCAAAAGATTTTTCCTTATCTTTCCTTTATCCTTTCATTTTTTTCTTGTGTTTTCTTTTTGGGGATGATGCAAGGTGTCAAGACACCCTATGTCTCTTCCATGTTGACCCAACAGGTTTTTCTTTTTTTTCACTCTCTTTATGTCATTCTTCCAGTTCTCTATGTGTTTGGGGAATGATGGAAATTCCTAGATCTCTAATATCATTGCAACAAAGATAGATACTGACCTTGAATCCATAGATCCTTTGTGTGTTTCTGGGGGCAACCCTCTTTTCCTTTTTCTTTTTCATGTTTGTCTTCTTTAAAGTAATTGCTCATGGCATGGTGTTCAACAATTTCTTTAAAGTGGGGGCATACATTGGTATCACATTGGCATTATCTTAGCATGATTTCATTTGCATTTGTTTCCATGTTCCTTGATGTGATTTTCTTATTTCATGTGATGTCCTTTTCTCTTTGTGGTGACATTGGGAGTACTATCCTTCAAGAGCTTGATGTATCTTAGCATAATATATTCCTCTTAGTGGTGATGAAACACACTGCATTCCCTAAGTTGTGAATATTTGTATCCTTTGATTGGTCCTCTCTTGGAGACATTAGGACAATGTCCCCTAAGATTAATACCTCACATGAACTAAGCAAACACCTTCAAACATCCCTCTTTCTTGTTGCATTTTATTTTTGCACCTTATTAAAGTCATGGAGGTATGGATTTGATATGGTTTCTTGGGGCTCACCTAGTGAACAACTAGCTTCACTAGCCCTTGTGAGCATGCATTTTTGTAACTTATTAAATTCATGGAGGTATGGCTTTTATATGGTTCCTTGGGGATCACCTAGTGAACAACTAGCTTCACTTGCCCTTGTAAGCATGCATTTTCTCTTTCTCCTTATCATAGTCATGGGGGTATGACTTTGATATGGATCTCTTCGGGCTAACTCAGTGGAAAACTAGATTCAATAGCCCTTGTGAGCATACATTTTTTTTGCATAGTGGATAGTGCATTCCACTTGTAAACCCTTTTTTGGACAAACAACCTAGACCTAGTACACAACACATTGGATGGCCAATTGAAGCTTGATCCATTGCATTTTTTTTTTTCTCTTTTTGCTTCTCTATCTTTGATGGTGTATGTTGGTAATCTAGTTATTGCTTCATATGTAATCTACAAGTATGTTCCTTTGTTCCTATGTTGGTTTCTCATAGGATCTTGATCCTGGGGGCTTGGCCACACTCTTGATTATTGTCATCCTATCTTACTAACTGTGCCGTAGAAAAACAAACCCTTTGCTTGACATGGGATTAATTCATGATAAAATGGACTTAATGAGGCCTTGATTTAGTGTTGTGAGGTATTTTATGCATCCACACTAGGTCTTGGACCTTTGAAAATTGAATAAAATATGTTTATTGATGTCTTGTAAAGGTGTTGTAGAGTCTTGTAAAGGAATTTCATGCTTTTCTAAAATTAATGAACCTATTTCTCTTTAATTCAACATTATAAAATGTGTTTAATAACATTATCACATCATTTTAGAAGGCTTGTGAATTAAACTTGATGTTAAATTAGTGTTGTAATGTGTCTTGCACATTCACATTGATTCTTGTGCCTTCCTAGGCTGTGTGGACCTCATTTTAGTGTTGTAAAGTGTATTTTATTACA
The DNA here is from genome assembly GCA_007258455.2 of Sequoia sempervirens. Lineage (NCBI taxonomy): Eukaryota > Viridiplantae > Streptophyta > Pinopsida > Cupressales > Cupressaceae > Sequoia > Sequoia sempervirens. The sequence goes on along the minus strand of VDFB02075321.1, from coordinate 52,276,462 downwards.
CCTTCACATTGAATTATGTGTCTCAAGCCCTAATTTACTTTTATATCATCATTACTATACCCATATTAACCCATATTGTGCATCTCGAGGCATAATTTGGTCAAATAACATACATAGTCATCATATAAGCCTAATTTTCTTTCTTCTCAACATTCCAACTAGAAAAAATGACCCCTCTGGGATCCATTCATCATTAGTGGCGAATTAGTCCCATCTAGGTGGGAACTATTCACCATAAGTGGTGAATGAGTCCCATTTTGAGTCATTTTCAGAGTTTGACCAGGAAAAATTAGGTTTTAACTTTAATTTTTCTACATGTCGACTTGTGATGACATATAATTGGGATACTAAGACACAATTGTATATAAATAATTATTATTATCCTCATTTTATATCTAACATCCCATCTTTACATCTCTCATCTTTAATTCATCATCTATCTTCTCATCCAAGTCAAGCAAGCTAGGGTTTCTTCATTAGAAGTCATCAAGTTATCTTTCTAAAGCATTCAAGGGTTGAATCTTCATGTTTTGTTGTAAAAATTCATGATAAATCATCACGGTAAAGCAATAAATTTCATTTTTCATGTTTCATTCCATTATTTCATCATTTTGATTTAATTACCTAAAAGAGGTCTGAGCAAGGCAAACCCTCATGCCTTAATGTTCAACATTATGTGTTCTCTTCTTGTGTGTTTGTAGATTTAAGACTCTTGGAAGCTTATAAATCATTTAATATCAATTTAAAATTTATTAAAGTCACCTCTTCATCATTCAACTCAAAAATATCAAGAAAAAGTCACTTTAGGCCCGAATTTGGCAATTTCAAATCCTGACACTTGGAGGTGTAGATTGAGCAGTCTGAAAGCTACAAATTCCATTTTTTAGTTTTAAAATAGTCCAAAGTGGAATAATTCACCATTAGTGGTGAATGAGTCACACTATACATTTTTTTTGAATATTTTTGTAGATTCAGACACCCTTTTGGCTAAAATGGGCTCTCATACAGTCATCCAAAACTGGGACTGATTCACCAAGAGTGGTGAATCAGTCCCACTAGACCTAAATTTTAGTATCAATAGCCTTCATCAGGATTCTAGGTGCACACTTTTAGTTTGATTCATTTCGATTAAGTTCTGCATTCATTTCTAGTTCATTTCTGCATAACACAATGTGTTTTCAAACAAGTTGCATTTCAACAGATTAGCATGCTTAATCAATCAATATTATTAATTATTTGCATCTAGAACATTGAATTTAGACATAATTTCATCATACATATCTTATATTGAGTGAACCACTTAGGTTTTTGAGGTTTATCTCTCTACTTTTAGGTGAAAAACCCTAAGAGTGCAAGAGAAGTACACAGACCCAAAAATCTATGGTTTATTTTGGTGAACATGATTTTTGATCACGTTCTTGTCTAATTTTGGAGTCCTTCATCATATATCTAGGCTTTTATTGAGCTTTCATTAGGATTTTCATGATTAATTTGCATCCTAGGTGTTATATTTTGCATTAATAAAAAAGTGCATTTAGGTTGCATTGTGAGCATCTAAATCCATTTCCACTATCTAAAATTCTGCATTTTTCAATTAGATCTGCATCAATTCACTCTAGAAGCATTAAAATCAGTCACAAATTTTTGAAAATTTTGAAAAGAGTCCATACTGGGACTCATTTGCCACCTTGGGTGAATCAGTCCCTTCTGAGCCTTGAAACAACACTTTAAATATCTCAAAAAAAAATTTATAGCCTTCTGATTGGTGCCTTAACTTGTATACATCAATTAGTTGCATTTTTGTAGCATTTATTTCATAAAATCTAGCATTAATTAGCTCATTTCATGCATGGTTTTGATTTCAAGTTTGCATTCTCATCTTATTACATCTCATAATCAATCAACAGTCACCTTTGAAATCTAAAACATTATTCTTCATTTGAATATTTGATTTCACATTGTTACATTTAAAGATTGTAGATTGATCTTTCCATCATTTTTTCATTACGAAATTCTATAGTTCTTATCTTCCATGTTATCTTCTTATATATCATTGAATATTGTAAGCATTTAAAAAAAAAAACATAAGAATATGAGGTCCTTTCCCCTTTATTTTTATTCATCATCGATCCCTCTCCTAGTTCCCCTTTTGTGGATGAGGTTAGTTTAGTGAAAGAAACCTTGGATATTCATAACACTTACATTTTTTCTTCTCCTATTATCTCACACTTGTGAAGTAGATATTTTAGTGTTAGAAGAACCAATTGATGAGAGTTGTGACAATCTGAGTTGTTTCTCTCCTCTTACCTCTCCTATTAGATATAACATTACTAAAGAAGAGGACATCACACTAAGTAATCATGATGAACACACAACACACCATGATTATGAGACCATAAATTCATCTCCAAATTCCTCCCCTATTTGTGAGAATGTTTTTAATCGTGACAATCACATTATTTGTGAGGATGATATGTTGGAATTAGATGATTAAACCTTTAAGACATATGAAAATCCTAAGAATCTTCTTACTCCCTTTCTTAATGGTTCTCCCATCCAAGAACACATAATTAAACACAAGTATCCAATTATTGCAAAACAAGAATGTGATGCTTGTTCTTCTCTTGATGCCTCTCCCACTTGTGATGAAGCTACTTTCCCTGTTTCAAACTTAGATAAACATATTATAAGCTATCCTAGTAGGGAATATAATGTGGAACACGAGAATGAGTCATTACAACCACCGAATGATTGCATAAAGTCTTCCCTTGATCTCCCCATTCTTAATCATCAAACACATTCAACCATTAATAACTCCCTTTGTGGCGATGAAGTTATTTTGGATGAACCAAACCTTAATTGTCATGAACATGTGGTTTTTTATTCTCCTAACAACTCTCCTTATAGGGAGAATACTATGATGCAAGACAAAGGTAATATCCCCTTCAATGACAATGAAGAATCTCACTTGTTAAGGGATGTTAACAATATTCAACCTCACCATACCCTCTACCCACCTTCACATCTGCTACATCCTTCCAATAAACCTAAAATCATCCTTTACTGACCATCCCATCCCCTTCATCCCTCTTATTGACTGCAACACACCCTCTATCCCCTAACACCAATGCATTGCAGCAATCTAGTAGTGATACTATTGCTCATACATATAACACTCAAAATAATCTACAACCTCCACAATCAACCCCAACCTCTTTACCTTTACCCAACCTACCTAGTGCTCCTCATTATATCCCACAAAAAAAGGAGTATGACCTTATTGAACAATTAAATAATACTCAGGAGCCAAAATTTCCCTTTTGGGATTTCCTTCTAAAATCACCAAATCATCACAACATTCTTCAAACAACCTTAAAATAAATCACAATTCCTCTTGGTACAACTCTGAATGATGTAGCAGCTCTCATTAGTAAAAAGAATCTTGACATTACCTTCCACCAACATGAGCTCGCTCCTTTGGATTTGTGTAAACAACATGATGCCTTTATGATAATTTCTTGCTTCAATTGCATAGGTATCAAACACACTCTCATAGATAATGGTTATGCTTAATGTGTGTCTAGTGTGAGTCTCCTTGATTGCTTATATGTTGATAGGTCACAAATAATACTTGATTTTGTCTCTATTTGAGGATTTGACAATATAACAAAACAACCACTCGGTGTAATCACTTTGCCTATTATGATTGGGTTGGTTATTTTGCAGACTCCTATCCATGTCATGCCTCATGATATTTTGTATAATCTTCTTTTAGGACAACCATGGATTCATGAGATGAATGTATTTGCTTCAAACCTTCATCATACAATGAAATATGTCTATAGCAATAAGATTTATCAAGTTGAAATAGAACCCGAGCCTAAAAGTTGCTGGCACCTTGAAAAAGGAACCACAAGTCCTCTGAAATCATTAATTTCAACATCCAACATAGAAATTGAATGTAACAATGAAGAATGGCCATCAAAATTATTTGGTGACAATTGGGGATCATTATAATTCACACTTTCATTTATGGGAGAATACATATTCATGCAAAAGAAAAATGAGCAACAAGAACAACCAACCCTCACATCAACACAACCTTCTAAAAACCTCTCAAAATAATCTACCTCAACCACTTTAGACAATGCCACAAACTCCACAACAACCCTTGAAAAACACAATGACAAACAACTACCTAATTCCAAAGTAATGAAAAAGATTTATGGAAAAGGTTATGAACTCCTAAAACAATAGGGATATAGTGGAAAAGGATGTGGTGCTTGAGCACAAGGTATCTACAACCCTATAGAGCCTAACACACAATAGAAAACTCATGGTCTTGGTTATTCTCCTTCACTCACCATTAATACTATCATGCAAGACTCTTCCAAGAATCTTCTTTATCCACATAAATAACATTAGTTGCTGCTCCTTTCCATGCAATAGTTTTAGGATCATAGTATACTCACCATTAGATGTTTTACATCCATTGCAAGGGGCAGTATACCATCATCCATTTCAGGCTCACCTTTGTCTTGCACTTAGTGGGGACAAGGAGTTCGATAGTGGTGCAAGAGCACCTTGCTCACAAATGCCTTCAAAAGGCTAAATTACAAAAAATAAATATTTGAATGTAAAATGTAGGTAAAATAATTTTAAAAGGTATTGGGTGGCTATATTTTAATGTATTTAAAGTCAGTAATGGGTTGGTTGAGTCAATTTGTTACAAAAGTTGCAAAACATGTAAAATTGTAGAAGTGCAAAATGTGAACAAAAGTAGGAATATGAAGGGTCACTTGGTTGTAAAGGGTATTTAATTAGTTGGAAATGAAGGGGAAGTAATTATTTATGTTGTAAGCATCTATTTAAGCCTTGGAGAGGTGAGCCAAAGGAAGGTAATGTAAGTTGGAATCAATTTTGTCAATTTCAATACCCTGTTTTGAAGTTCTTATAGTTTTCTCCCTATTTCCAGGCCTTGTACTGACTAGTACAGACTGGAAACCTTGTAAAATTAGTTTTATGGTGTAGGTTATTAAATTAGTTATGATGATTTTTGTGTAGGCAGCCAGTTCAGAAAATGTTTTTCAGAAATTGCCCATGTATGGACCTATACAGACCTGAAAATTGTATTGATGGAAAGGTATTGATATTTTGGAAAAACTTTATTTTTACTAGTAATTTTTATAATTCCATTTAAAGGGTCAAACATGTCCATTCCTAAAAACTGTTCTGAACATAGGGTTTTTGGGGTTGCATATAAAGAAAATGTGATTTCTTCTAATTTGTATGGTGGAAACTTCTAAAAATTTGTGAAATGATTCATTTTGAGGTTTTCTTACTATATCCAAGGTTTTATATAATTTTAATATTTTTTTATATGTTTTTGGTGATGCCCTAGACTTCCCTAGTTTTAAAAATTGCATGTTTTGGCTGAATTTGAGTGGTTCAAGGGTGGAAAAGTGAGAAATATTTTGGGACAGCAATTTTTGATGATATTTTTAGCTTTTGTAGACATATTGCAGCATCATTGAATGTGATACATGTTGTTATGAGGTTTAGAAAGCATACTTTCTACAAACCCTCATTGAATGGAGCTTAGTTCAAGCCTTGAGTATGGGTTTATGTATTTGTTGCATTAATAGATGATTTTCTTGAGAAAGATGATTGATTTGATAGTTTTATGAGTTTTTTAAATGCTTCCCCTAGTTATTTGTGATTTTGGAGTTGATTTGAGGGTACATTCTTTGTTATATGGACCTATTTGGAGCCTTATTTCTCAAGAATGAGTAGTTGAAATTTACACAAAGAAAGAGTATTATATTTCATGAACTAGGTTGGATGTTTTGAACCTTTTCCTCTACATCAGATAGCCTTGAACTTGTATGTCACTTGTCATTGTCTCTTTTCGCTAATCGTTAACCTTTCATGAACATATCAAGAGCAATCTTGGGATGTGAATGACATGCCTTAAGATTGAGTTGCATGTGACATACTCCCTCTCTTTGGTTTCATTTTCCTTGACATGATAAAACCTCACTTTGAAACATATGACTTGGCATAGGGATTTCTAAGTTGGATCTCATGTCTTGTTTTATTTTTTCTTTTTCTTCCCTTCTCTACTTTAAAGAAATTTCTCACAAAAAGAATTGTAGCAATTCTTTTAAAGTGGGGGGCATACATTGCTATAATTCATTTGCATTCTTGGTTCCTAGTGTAGCCTTTTCATTTATATGATGCATTTTTCACTTTGTGGATGACATTGGGTATGATGTCCTTCATAAGTGTAATCTTTCTTAGCATATTGCATTCCTCTTTGTGGCTTGATGCGGTGCACTGCATCCCCTAAGTTGTGGATATAATATTCTTTGATTGGCCCTCTCTTGGAGACATTAGGCACAATGATCCCTAAGTGACTGACCTTACATAAACTAAGCAAGACTCCTTTGAACATCCTTTACATTTTACATGATTGCATTTTTACATTTTTACATTGTTACATTTTGTATCGCCACCTTGCATAATGCAACTTGCATGCCCATGGTGCCATCTTATTTGTTCATCAGTTTGAAGCTTTGCTTGTCTCATGAAGCTCAAATTGACAACCTTTTTCTATTTCTTTGTGGCACCTTATTAATGTTATCAAGAGGTATAACTTTGATATGGTTGAGTAGGAAGCCCAGCTAGTGGCACGAATTTTCCCCATAGCCACTTTTGTGTTTGTGAGTGCATACCAACTAGTGTATGTATCTTACTTATTTTTGGGATTTCTCATGCCATGGATGATCATGAGTTCCATGGCCCTAGAGTGAGTATGTTGTGGCCTTCTCACCCCATAGATGACCTAAAGTTCTGTGGGCCCAGAGTGACTACATCTTTTTCACCCCATCTCTCTTTCCTTTAGTTCTGGTCATTGGATGATTTTGTATCTTGATGCTTTGACTTAGGATCTTTGATCATGTGAGCTTGCACAACCTCCTTGATATTTTCCATTCTTTGTCATCTACATCTATACATAAGAATCTCTTTTGAATGTCTACTTTAGTGTGAGTTTGAAGTTAGTTCATCCTCTCACTAAAGTGGGGGCTAAATATGGCATAGAAAAAAGGACCCTTTGCTTGGCATGGGATTAATTCATGAGAAAATGGACTTAATGAGGTCTTGATTTAGTGTTTTGAGGTATTTTATTCATCCATGCTAGGTCTTGGACCTTTGTAAATTGAATAAAATATGTTTATTGATGTCTTGTAAAGGTGTTATAAAGTCTTGTAAAGGACTTTTATGCTTTTCTAGACTTAATGAAAGTATTTCTCTTTAATTAAAAATTATAAAAAAAAATTAATAACATTATCACATCAATTTATAAAGCTTTTCAATTAAGCTTAATGTTAAATTAGTGTTGTAATGTGTCTTGCACATTCACATTGATTCTTATGCCTTCCTAGGCTGTGTGGACCTCATTTTAGTGTTGTAAAGTGTATTTAATTACACTTTCACATTGAATTATGTGTCTCAAGACCTAATTCAATTTTATATCATCATTAATATGCCCCTATTAATCCATATTGTGCATCTCGATGCATAGTTTGATCAAATAACATACATAATCATCATATAAGTCTAATTTTCTTACTTCTCGACATTCCAACTAGCAAAAAGGACCCCTATGGGACCCATTCCCTATTAGTGGTGAATTTTTCCCATCTAGGTGGGGCCCATTCACCATTAGTGGTGAATTAGTCCCATTTTGAGTCATTTTTGAGGTTTGAGCAAGAAAAAATAGGTTTTAACTTTATTTTTTCTACATGTCAGCCTGTGATGAGGTATAATCGGGATACTAAGGCACAATTGTCTATAAATAAGTGTTTTTATCCTCATTTTATATCTAACAATCCATATTTACATCTCTCATCTTTAATTCATCATCTATCTTCTCATCCAAGTCAAGCAAGCTAGGGTTTCTTCATTAGAAGTCATTGAGTTATCTTTCTAAAGCATTCAAGGGCTAAATCTTGATGTTTTGTTGTAGAAATTCAAGATCAATCATCATGGTAAGGTAATAAATTTCATTTTTCATGTTTCATTTCATTATTTCATCATTTTGGTTTAATTACCTAAAAGGGGTTTGAGCAAGGCAAACACCCATGCCTTAATGTTCAACATTTTCTCTTCTCTTCTTGTGTGTTTGCAGATTTAGGACTCTTGGAAGCTTAGAAATGATTGAAGATTAAGTTGAAAATTTATTCAATTCACCTCTTCATCATTCAAGTCAAAAATATCAATAAAAAGTCATTTATAGGCACAAATTTGAAATTTTCAAATCCGGACACCTAGAGGTGCAAATTGGGAAATCTGAAAGCTATAGATTCCATCTTTGAGTTTTTAGAATGTCCAAAGTGGAAAAAAAAATTTATTAGTCATGAATGAGTCCCACTGTATATGTTTTTTGAATATTTTTGTAGATTTGGACACCCTTTTGGCTAAAATGGTTTCTAGTACAATCATCTAGAACTGGGATTGATTTGTCTAGAGTGGCGAATGAGTCCCACCAGGCCTAAAATTTTAGTATTATCAGCCTTATAGATTTCTTTTCCAACCTTCATCAAGATCCAAGGTGCACACTTTTAATTTGATTCATTTCTGTTAAGTTTTGCATTCATTTCTAGTTCATTTCAACATAACACAATGTGTTTTCAAACAAGTTGCATTTAAATAGTTTAGCATACTTAATCAATCAATCTTATCAATTAGTTACATCTATAACATTGCATTTAGACATAATTTCATCATACATATCTTATATTGGGTGAACCACTTAGGTTTTTGAGGTTTATCTCTCTCCTTTTCGGTGAAAAACCCTAAGAGTGCAAGAGAAGTACATAGACCCAAAAATATATGTTTCACTAACATTTTTTACATTTGAACCCCTCTTGAATGTGTGGTTTGCTACTTTAGTGTGAGTTTGAAGCAAGTTAATCCTCTCACTAAATTTGGGGATAAATGTAGTGTAGGAAAATGCATACCCTTGCATTTTCACACTTGTTTGGGCCCACCTTGCTATTTTATCCTTATTTGTCTTAATTGTTCCTATTTTTCATTAAAAAACCTCATAAATTGTATCTTGTTATGGATAATGTCAAAAAACATCAAAGGATAAATGATAATTTAATGATTATGGTTTTGTGTCTCTAATTTTTGGACTAGGACTAAGACACCACCTAGGGAATCTTTGTCCTCCAAAGGTCTTGGGACCTTGATTTCAAATGCACCTTAAATGGGCCTATTTTTGGAATTTATACCTTTAGTTTCATGCCTCAGGACTAAGACGCCAGGGTATGTGCAGGATCATGATGGGCAAAAAAGTGGCAATATGATGGGTTTGTGTAGGGTATGTGGCTGATGACTTCTTTTTACCCAAAATTGATGAAACGAAAAGGGTTTTTAGAGGATATTCTTAGATTTCCACCAATATAAATTATGATTTACTTTGAATTTAATAAATAATTATTATTCATTTTCTATTTGAATTAAAACTAAAGTCTTGATTGATAGGTTGATTGAAAAACATCTATAGCTTTCAAACAATATCACATTTTTTAATCCAAAACATGCATCACATTCTATGCTTTGCATACTATAGGATTAAAATAAATAAATAAAAATTCATGAATTTTTATTAAGTTAAGGTGATCAAACATGAGTTTTTATATTTTTTAAAAGTTGTAATAAAAAATGTCATAATTAATTATTTACTTGGAAAAAAATTACAAAAAAATATGCATCACATCGGGACATGAGTCCTCTACTTATATCTAAAGTCTTATAAAAAAATATTATCATTTTATTGTGGTTAGGGTGGTCAAGACAGACACCTACTTCTTAGTTTTTCCCTGAAATTTAAGTACCTGCATTGAAATTTCAAATTTTCACCAAATAGATTTTTTTTATAAATAAACCTAGTAGTTTAGAAACTACATCCAATTTTCTATAGATTCTATTCTTACATATTTTTGGAATAATATAGATAATTTATTCAAATTTTTATGTCAAGTTTCCTAACTCTGATTTTTCTGAATTTTTCACCACTTAAAGGCCTATTTTTTCCATGGTGATCCTACACATACTTGCCACCTAGGGTGTCTTTGTCCCCTTAGGTTATTTTTGGGATTTAATTTCAAATCTTGGCATAGCCTTCTTTAATTAATGAATTCATGTGCTAGCTTGTTGTGTTGTAATTTCGGGATATTAAGTATATGAATAAGTATTAATATAAGGTTCTTTCACTCATTTTCTCTAAGCAAGTTTACAAGTAATACAAAACTTTTGTGAGAGAATTCCTAGTAGCATAATTGAGTTCACAAGATCATTCAATATCAATTCATCAAGTATTTGGATCCATCATCAAGATTCAAGCATCATGTCAAAGATATTCTTACATCTTGTGTGTTTTTGAGCTAACATTTTTTATGTAGGGTTTTGATTCAAGTAAGCAATTCAAGTATTCAAGATCTACATTCCAGCTAGCCACTTCATACAAGTTTACAGATTTCATAACAAGGATTTGGTGAATTGCAACATAGCACTTTGTTCATTCATCATTTCCCTCCATTATTTCATTTCATTCCAAGGTTTAATTACCAACAAGGGGTTTGACCAAGGAAAATCCCCATTTACTAACAATCAACAAGGTTTTCCTCTCTTGCATGTTTGTGTTTTTAGATTTAGATTGAAGGTCCTTGAAGATCATTTGAAATGCAAATTTTTCATCTTCATGGAAACTCACCTATAGGCCAGATATGCAAGTTTCAAGACCTTAGATTTGAGAAGAAGGAAGTGCATACATTGAGCCTCAGGATCACATTCATAGATTTCATAAATTCAAGATGGGACTAAGACAACAAGAATGGAATATTAGTCTTCTTAAGAGTATTTTGTAGAGATTATTTCAAACTATGTTCCAACATCTGAAGATTCTAGGCATTTCCCCCTAAAACTCGCAGCGGTAATAAGACAACACTAAGGGAATCTTAGTCCTCCTTAGCATATTTTGACAACATTTTTGCATTTCTAGAATCCTCATTACATTTCCATACTTCTCAAGTACATACATCCGAACTTGTTACTTAATTTTTTCATTTTCATCCATCATTTGGCTTGCATTACTAGGTTTTGTGAGTTGAATGTTAAGTTATCTTTTCCAAGATTTTTCTTGGTGGTGAACCCTTCAAAGCATAAAGATCCCGCCTAGGTCTTCCTTGTTGAGAATTGACTCACATTTGTATTGATATAGTTAGTCTAATTTGGGATCCTAGGGAATTTTTGAATGATAATTGAAGAGTGGTGTTATATGACCTAGGCCATAAAGCACACATTTTCTTATTATTTAGTAGTTTCAAAAAATGTCATTGTGTACATTTTCACACTTTATTTGGGAATAATTAATGATATATTAGACTTCATATCGCCTTCAACTAGTGTTGTGATGAGTTTTACACATCCACATCAGGTTTTGGGCCCTTCCAAGCTAAATAAACTTAAATTTTCCCTAAATTTAATGTTGTAAAGTGTATTTATTTACACCTTCACACTAAATTTAGGAGGATTGTAAACTAAGGTGGACCTAATCTAATGTTTTAATGTGTTTTACATGTTCACATGGGATTTTGGGCCTGTCTAGGCTAAATAGACCTAATTTTTCCTTAATTTAGTGTTGTAAAAAGTATTTATTTACACTTTCACATTGGATTTAGGGACCTCTTGTATTTATAACCTTAATATCATCATTAATAGGCCCCTAAGACCCTATATTATGAATCCTAGGGCATATTTCAATCAAAAACTTGACAATATCAACATATAAACTTAGTTTGCACACTCCCTGATACTTTAGTAAGAAAAATAGGCCTTGTGGGACCCATTCACCACTTTGGGAGAATAATTCCCATACAAGTGAGACCCATTCACTACAGATGGTGAATAATTCCCATTTGGCATTTTTTTGAGGTTTTCAATGAGAAAAATTTAGGTTTTCAGTTCAAATTTTGTGTATGTTGGCCTTTGGGATCTAATACACGGGATATTAGCTTGGTTTCCTATATAAAAAATATTCCAAATAATTATTTCATCAAGGATTCATGATATCAAGCCAATCATTAAAGATTTAAGCATTCCAAGACTTTACAAGATCATTTAGAGAGAATTCAAGATCAGTTTTAAAGAATTCAACGAAAAAATTATTCATCAATTGTTGCAACAATTCAAGATCCATCATCATTTAAACCATATCAATCATCAAGCATGTTATTGAGCTAGTGTTAACTATTTTGCACCATTGAAGATCTAAGATCAAGCATTGCTCTACACATATTGTCAAGATCAAGATCTACATCCTTCATGGCCATTTCATGTTGAGTTGTACATTTACAAGACATCAACCAAGGTATCATTGTTCATGTTTCATGTCCTATGTTTCATTTTTTAAGTTCATCTTTCATTTTTTCATCATTTGGTTTAATTACCTACAAGGGTTTTGACCAAGACAAACCCCCATGCACTAACAATCAACAAGTCTTTCTCCTTTTTATATGTGTTATTGCAGGTCTAGGTTTCTTTGAGTGTAAAGGATCATTGAATATTAGGTTACAAGCTTGGAGAAATTTTTTGGAGTTGTCTCCCCATTTGCAAGGTCATAATCTTCAAAAAATCACCTACAACCCTAAAATCAAGGTTTTAGATTAGGAAACATGAAGAAGTAGATTGAACCAACTAAGAAGAACAAATTCAAACTTTGAATTCTCAAAAAAGTAGAATGGGACTGATTCACCACAAGTGGAAAATGAGTCCCACTATAGGTGTTTCTCAAAGAGCTTTGCAAATTTAGATACCCTTTTTTTCTTGAAACTTGTTTCTATGCAGAAACCTAGAACTGGGATTTATTCGCCCAGAATAGAAAATGAGTCCCATTAGTCCAAATTTTAAAGATTTGCAACATTTACAATCTTCATTCATTCCTCTACAAGTTTCCAAGTGAACACTTCTGATTTTGTTTCTTTCTATTTTGATTTATTTGCATTTAAAGTTCATTTAGTGAGGTTTTATGCATCATTGAGTTGAGTCATTAAATCTTGCATTTCATTATCTTTTTCCAAGCCCTAGCTTGGTGATGAACCCCTCTTGTAATCTGAAATCATACCCTAGGATACCCTTCTAGTAGATATCTTTCTATTCCATCTTTAGTGAGTTCTCTTCCCTATGTTAGTTTGATGTTCTATGTTTTAAAACCATAAGAGCATTGATTTTTCAACTAAACAATAATTATAAAATGGGAAAATTAAATGCATAATTGGGTCTAGGCACATAATGGGGAGCTAAACCTAATATGGAATTGTCAAGGAGGAAAATTTATCATCCTACACTTAGCCATCACTTTAGTGGGATTGTGAACTTATGTTGATGCTCACACTAAAGGATAAGCCAAGAAGGGTTCTCTTATCTGAAAAATTAGACAGGCAAGATGAATTTGAATCTAAGAGATGTGTTAGGCCATAGTTCAAGATCATATGGAAAAACAATGTAAGGGAAAAGAAATACACACACATGAGGTGCAATGGAACATGAAAAACATGGAGCATACATGAAGAATAAATAATACTAACATAATGCAAAAGCAAAATATATTGCAAACACATAAAACATGACGCAACACAATAAAAACATGCATAAGACACAAGGTAGACACATAACAACACAACACAACACAAGTGTGTCATCAAAAATTGTACCCGTTTCTTGACATGAGTGGTCATGCCCATAAAAGGATATAAAAAGTCACAACAGAACTAAACCTAGGAATTGGACATTCCAATAGGTGACTAACATCTCCTCATGGTTGTTCATTTACTTTATCAAGCCAGGGAACGTATACTTGAAATGGAGCAGCACGGTATGTGCACTAAGAACTAGTTTCCAGTCACCATCTATAGAAAGAAAATGATTAAAAGTAATGTAACGTAAAGATTTTTAACTCAAACACAACTCGGCTAAAACATAAATCATAGCAGCTATTATTAAAGGACAAACTGTGAACTAGCTTTATGTTGCAGGAACAGACACAGGGATGGATTCCCAATGCTGCAGGAACAATACAAAGCTGAGTTTGCGTTGAAATCTACAGAAATAGATTCTAACTAGTAATCGACATGAAATGAACAGTTATCTACAACAACTTGCTACAGAATACTTACTAAGTGGGCCCCCTTAGCAAGCATCTACTAGATTACACAAGAAGTTGACTCAAAGCTTCATCGAATTTTATTCATACTCAGAACCAGGATACATCGATTACTCTGTTTTGAAAATAAAACTTAACACATAACTCTATTACTTGTTCAACTTAATTCTAACACATACTATTTCATCCTTGTTCACTCACGTAGGAGGAATGGTTATTTAAATGAAAAAGACAACTAACTAATTAACAAAGGAAGTCGTGATCATAAATACATTCTGAATCCATAGAACATATATTCATAAATGAAAGTCTATCTGCTCAACGCGACCTAGAGAAAATATAGCATTACACACTCCCTATATCAAAGGACCGTTAAAGCTTCTTCCCAAAGATTCAGTCAAAGAGTTATTACTGGAACGACTTCTTCAATAGAGTCGAGATTCTTGCACTTGATCAGCTTCAGCTCCCTCCAACAATCCTGCAATAAATGACAGAGGCGAAGGAAAGCATACACACAAGCAACACGTCATCTATTCATTAATCACATGTTAATCCTATTCCATTATCCAAAATTATAAGCATACATCAGCTATGCGGGCGGTCAAAAAGGTAATTAATAAAGTTGTCAAGTTGCAGGAATATGGAATTCATTGCTACAGGATACCACCCAAAAAGTCTTTAATCAACAAGTTTAAACAACTATTAATAATAAAAGTAAGAGTATCAAAAGTTTCAAACTATGAGCATATTTAAGGCTCATCATTCTGCCCCCTACTTAGCGTAATGCTGGTCCTCCAACATTGACTTTCTTTGTTATTTCCCTGAAATTGGTTGGAGTAACATGACCCTGTGAAGTTCCAAACTTGTAGTAAAAACCTTTGGTAAACTCCCATCTTTCATATCTGCGGTTCTCTATTTCTGCATTGATTTCCTTGGCTTGGTAAGGATAGAGCGGCCACATTAAAATTGGGGGTTGGAAGGTCAGTGGCATCCATAATTCAAATCTACTTTGCAAACCCAGTTGCATGTACCTTTCTATTCTCCTGAGTGCTGCTGTGAAGTTCAAAGGGCTATGAGGCTCTGTCTTTCTTAGACCAACTGTCAATCTCTCCCACCTTGTCTCAATCCTAGAAGAGGCAAGTTTCCAAAATGTATATTTCTGTTCTTTGAACTCACTGTATACCTATTTTCTGATGTCAAAAATTTTCTCTCTTTCCTTAGGTTGATTGCATCCATAAGTAACTCTAAACCAGATTCTTAAAACAGTGCGTGGGTTTGAACTCTCAGCTCTTAGGAGAATAGGTTCATCTCTTTCTGCTTCCTCATATGTTTCCAATTGTCTCCCATAATTGATCTCATTTGCAGCCCAAGACATAAGTGCTCTTAAATGGATATCACCTATATAAAGAAGTGGGTTCCACTCAGTTTCTGCAGGAATTAAATAACCATGTAAATATAGTTCACACATGGAGTTTTTCAACCAATTAGGGGCCACTTCATAAGTATCATAGAGTTCCTTGGCTATTTCAATATCGGGATCCAAATTTCTGGAGATCCTCATTAGTTTGAACCAAAGAAACTGTTCTTTGAGGCACATTGCATATACTTTGGGTGGCGGCCTACACTCCATTATCTGTCCAGTTATTTTCATCATTTTATCTATTTTTGTCTGCATATCTTGAATTTCTTGCTTTTTCCTTTCAATTTCTCTCTGCAGCTTTTTCTTTTCCTCATCCCATAAACTTTGTTGGACTTCAGTTTCGGCCAAATGATGAAAACATAAAGTCTGGAATGACATAGGCATTCTCTTAATGCTCAAAAATTCTAAGTATGCAATCAGTAGAGTCCTTTTATACACAACTAAATCTATGCAAACTTTAGTGGGCAATGGATTATCATAAGGTATCTTAGGCAGTTCAAGCACACCCTCTTCTTGTTGTAGGACAAAATCCTGTTGCTCTAGGATGAAACCTTGTTGCTGTACAGGAGAAGATTGTTCTTCCTCAGAAATTTTCTCAACTGCACAAGCCAAGTCGTCCAGACTCGACATTTTCCCTTTATCAATATTACTGGGTTGTGTTGTTTCAGGAACAGTAGAGGATCTTTGTGGAACATTTGCAGATATATCCAAGGAATTATCATGACCTGATTCAGCAGAGTCCTCCAATATTATGACAATTTCTATTTGAACAGAGGTTGTAACAGGCTTAGATTGTTTTCTCAATGAACTCCTTCTTGGTAGTTTTGCAGGAGGAGCAATAGCAAAGGATGCTTCCCTAGCAGTCCTCTTTCTGGCTAGTCTTGAAGATCCAGATTCGACAGGGGAAGAAGAAATTGAAATTGGAGTATTAACGGGTGTTACCGCAGGAGAGATAGAAACAGGGGAAGATTTTGCAGGAGAGGATGAGGCAAAAAAATTTTGTCTTTGAGTATGTGGGTCCGACTCAGGAGTCTTCCCTACCCCAAATGACTCACCTACAATTGTCTTTCCTTTTTCTCTCCTAGCGGCAGACCTTGTTTGTACACTGGTAGAGGACGTCGGTATGGAAGCTGCAGGACTAGGCGCTACAGGAGCAGTGGATTCTTGCTCTGTTTCAGTACTTGAGGACTCAATTCTCATTTTCTTTCTTCTAGGCTGTGTGGGTAATACCCTAGGAGGTTCAGGCGATTGAAGACCTTTTCGGGCAACAAACTCATTCTAGGAAAGAGGTGAAACATCCCTTAAACATCGCTCAACAAAAAGTTTTATTAGGGCATGATGTGTGACAGAGTTTTGTTTACCCATTTGGGTTTCATGTGCACTATTTTGCAAAAGGTTCAACAAGAAATTCAGAACATTCACTACCATTCCATGTCTCATATGACTTAACAATTTGAAATGATATGAATGTAGGTAAGAGAAATGACCTTCACAAGTTAAATACCTAATAACAAAGATGGCGTATTCAGAGTATGGATAAGGCAGGGACATTCTTTTGCATCCTTGCTTTGAAATTTCCAAAGGCCCATCAGCTGGTAGGGTAAACTCT